>JAJHZJ010000365.1:877500-1161198 GCA_023548195.1 Bettongia penicillata ogilbyi
GAGGCAAGTATGGGCAGGTTGTGGTCTGTGTTATGAGTCAGAAAACATCCCAATCAATGTGATCACAGATCCGATTTGTGTATTTGAGAATTGCATAAAGTGCCATGGCCACTCTCCTAGACTGGAGAGACTATCAGAAGGGATCTCTGGCATAGCACAGAATGTCAGAGTCAAGTGATGCGCTGGTTAGTTTTGCTGATGCTTTCTTTTCCCTTTTCCTTGTCTTTCTTTTTGCTATAAGGAATGGATCTATGTAGGAAAGTAGTGGTGGAGGTGATATAAAGATGAATCATACCAATAATATATATATATATAAATTTTTTTAAAGAAAAATAAAAGAAAGCTGGAGAGGGGGAAGAAAGGAGTTTGAATGATGGCAGCTGGATGTTCAGAATCTCTGGTATGGGGAGTGAAAGATGGGATGGGAGTGTGTTATACATTGACAAATGAGTTCTAGTAGGTTAACATGGTTATTATTGTCCATAGAGGGTGTAAAGTGTACAGCCGAAGAAGGGTGGGGCAGTGCTTGGGCAAGAAGCCTGCTGTGGACAGTGTCTGGAACATGATCGAAAGAATGGCTGACTTGGGAGGCCAGGAAGCCCCACTGAGCAGCCACAGGCGATCAACTGCTGTGGAATATTGGGAGAGGGCCTGGAAAATGTTGGCTCCCTTAGGGCAAGAATTATCTTATTGTTTGTATGTGTCCCTATCGTTTAACCCATTGACTAAAACTTGGTAAGTCCTTAATAAACACTTGATCTATTTACCTTCTAAGCTGCCTCAATATAGCTTACTTTTATGTAGCACTTTGCAAAGATGGCCCCATTTGATTCTTTTGATAATGCTATGAAATAAAAAGTATGATTATTATACCTTATTAGTGATGGATAAGCTGAGGCTCAAAGAGTCACAGTCACAACAAATCAGGAACTAGAACTAGGTCAATGGTTCATATATTTACAACTATGGAGAAACTTGGGTCACCTCATCCTCATTTTACAGAGCAGGAAACTGAGGCCCCTCTAGACAAGCTAAGTGTCTTGCCCAAGGTTACAAAGGTAGAAATCAGGAGATCCAGGAGCCAAGTCCTCTGATTCCCAACCCAGCATGCTTTCCATGATGTCCTAAGTGACCTTGCAGTCCCTCAATTAGTTGCCAGTTTCTAACAGTTGTTACTGGGAAGGCTTTTAGATTGTGCCGACACATTGTGGAGTGTGATTCAAGTAGGTCATAAGTCCTTCTTGCCCTTCACAGCTCTGCTGACCACTGCGTCTCTGGCAAATCTTGGTCCCCTTTTCTTGGCAGATCCTGTAGATTAAGGGACTTGAAGCCTAGAGGAAGTCAGTGAAGGAGTAGTGGTGTCCTGGCAGGCTGACTGACCCTTGAGAGTGACCTAGGACAGGAACTACACCTAGAGCACATTCAAAAAGCAAGTTTCTATGCAACTTGTCAGTTCCTGTTCCCCGAACTGCTTGGAAATGGGGAAAATGACTCTGGAGGAGAGAGTGAAGCTGATGACTTTGCATAGCTCTGCCTCACTTAAATCCAATTCACACCCAAGTCAGGACATCCCCCCATGATTTCACTGGTCCTCTTCAAGAACAAAAGATGAACAAGAGCAAGATGGCGATGGGGAAAACATGGAGAAAGGGCAGGGGAAATGAATTTTGTATTTAAGAGAGGTAGAAAAGAGGAAGCAAATGGAGATTTTTTTTTCCCTCTGGTCCCATGATTTCACCTCTCTGCCAAGACAGTACAGCCTAAAATCAGAACCCAAGGGATCTGGGCCTGGGCCAGACCTCAGCATCTGCAAAGGGGGAAAGGAGGAAAGAAGGAAGATGAGCACCAGGGAGAAGGTGGCAAACATGGGAGGGCACGAACAAGAGTCATAAAAGATAGGTTGTAATCTGTGTCCCTGGAGGGAACAACCACATCTGAAAGATCACTGAGGGCCTAGAAAAATGGCTTACACATAGTAGGTGCTTAACAAACATTCCCCAAATTGGATCCTTTCATTTTAACAGATAAGCAAACTGAGTCCCAGAAAGGTACAATGACTTGCCCAGGGCCATGAAGATGAAAAATAACTGAACCCCAATTTGAACTCTGGAATTTGCCCTGGAACTCTAAATCTATTCTATTAGTTGGTATATGACCCAGGCCTTAAAGGGAAGGGAGAGATTTTGGCAGGTAGAGATTTGGGGTGAGGATAGCAGTGGAGTCCCATCCTAGACATGACAAATGATTTAAGGGCAGAGGCCATGGACACAGGAAAAGGCAAGACAGGGAAGCAGGGTAGTGGGGAGTCCAATTTGGCTGGGATGGAGAGTCCATGAAGGGGAGTCATGTAAGAAAAGGCTGGAAGGACAGCTTAGAGACAAGTTATGGAAAATAATCACAGGAATAAACATAAAAACTCTAGTGGGCAGGCGTTTATATAATCAGGGAAGCGTTTTGCATGAGATGATGTATATAAAGCACTTGGCTAAATTGAAGGCACTTTATAAATGCCTGTGCCAGTTCTCAAGAGATTTATCCCATCATCTCCCCAACTCTCCTCCTCCATTGGGCTTGTAGAGGAAGAGTGGCCCTCTTTCCTAGACTCTGGAACACCTCCTGGCTCTACCATGTCTAACTGTTTAGCCTTGGGCACATGAGTAAAAGCTTTTGGGGCCTTTAATTTCCTCATTTGTACAATGAGGATAACAATACTTGGACTACCTATTTCAGAAGGCTGTTTAAGGAAAGTGTTTGAGGTTAGATGAAAAGAAATGGAAGTGTTCCATAAATGCAGGGGCTTGTTTTTATTTTCATGGGTTGGGGCAAAGTAGAAAAGTAGGCATGGAATCAGAAGATTCAGGCTAGAGTTTTGACCCTGCTATGAGAACTTAGGGAGATGGTAGTACCCCTCTGAGCCTATAAAATGACAATAACACCAAAATGATGTAACACAGAACATGGTTGTTAGGAGCCAATAATACAGTGGATATGAAGCAATTTGTAACCATAATGGTGATGATCAGTTGTATTCAGTCATGTCCAAATTTCCATGACCCCATTTGGGTTTTCTTGGCAAAGTTACTGAAATGGTTGGCCATTTCCTTCTCCAAGTCATTTTACTTGTGAGGAAACTGAGGCAAACAGGATTAAGTGACTTGCCTAGGGTCATAAAGCCACTTTCAAACTCAGGAAGATGTGACTTCCTGACTCCAGACACTATCCATTGAGCCACTTAGCTGCCCATTATAACTATAAAGTATCATTTAAATAATAGCTGTTATTATTATCTTCATTATTCTGATGAGACAGCTAGGTGGCTCAGTGAATAAAGCACTAGGCCTAAGTTCAAACTTGGCCTCAGACTGGATTAGCTCTATGACCCTGGGCAAGTCACCTAACCTCTATCAGCCTCAGTTTCCTCATCTATAAAATGGGGATAATAGCACCTCCCTTCCAGGGTTGTTGTGAGAACCAAATGAGATATTATTTGTAATATTATTGTGACTCTGTGCCTCAGCTCCCTCCTCAGTAAAACAGGGATAATAATAGCACCTACCTTCCAAGGCTGTCCAAAGGATCAAATGAAATAATGTGCAAAATGCTTTGCAAACTTTAAAGCGCTATATAAATGTTCACTATGATGTACTTTTCTACTGTCTCTGGTGTTCCAGATCTACTGAGTCCTGTCCCTCTCCTCTTCCCATCACTGAGACTCAGATTAATCTCAATTCACTTCGACTATTTTTTCTCCTCCTCCAAAAGAATTTACCCTCTATTTACTTCTAATACATGGTATGTAATTATCCATGCCTCCCCTGGTAGAAGATAAGCTCCTTGAAGGCAGGCACCATTTCACTTTTGTCTTTGTACATTCAGCACTCAGTAGAGCTCAGGAGAGATAGCTGGTCCTTGATAAATTGATAGATTGCCTCTTCAGCCTTCCTAGGATGGTTGAGGGAGGTTCTTGCCTGAACCAGGAACTGGACAGTCACTACCCTGAGCAATAGCTGTTCACATTCTTATAGTACTATAACGTTTACAAAGCACTTTCTTTACAACTTTTGGAAGTAGGCAGTGCCAACATTATTAAACCCATTCCACAGATGAGGAAACTAGTTCAGGAAGCAGAAGTGATCTGCCCAGAGTTCTACAACCAGAAAGAGATCCAGGTGGTAGGAACACAGCAAGGGCGTGAATTCTCAGCAGCCAGGGTTATAGAGGAGAAACCTGAGGACAGAGAATAGTCACGCTGCAAATCTGTGGCAGAGCAACTAGAAGAAACCACACACCAAAGGTGTCAAACACACTATTCACAGGAGCAAGAATCTCATGTACCAGAGTTGGATTAAAATGTAATTGGGAAATATTTAACAAAATAAATAAAATAAAACACAGCTAACATTACATTTGAAAACTGAACCTACACACAGCCTGTAGAGATCCTTTCTGTACAGTCTAGTGGCCCCAGCCTCATTTCTATTTGAGTTTGACAAAATGTACCTATCAGATGGAATCTACTACAGTTATTTAGGGGTGTGCTGCTGAATGCTTAACAACTGACCCTCCAAAAAATAATGACAATAAATATACAAGAAAGACTTTTAAGCTTAATTAACATCATTAATATTTCTTAAGTCTAAACAACCAACAAAATAATAAATCAAGCTGGGCATTTACTGATTTCCAGGGCATAAATGCTCATACTGAAAATTTAGTGATTAGTTCTATCCGGTATGAATTGACTTCAGGACACCCTTGGCTACAGGGAATATAAAGAAGTAGAAGGCACAAGTTGGCATCAAAAAGTTTATAAAGTACAACAGCTAGGTGGCACCTAGCTAAAGCACCAGCCCTAGAGCTCAAATCTGACCAAAGAAATTTACTAGCTATGTGACTCTGGGCAAGTCAATTAACCCAGACTGCCTGAAAAAAAGTTTTATTTTTTAAGTTTACAAGCTCACTAAGGAGATAAGACTTCTACATATGAGACATTTATTCAATTCATTTCAACCAACATTGATTAAACCCCCTACTACATGCAGCATACTATCACTATTATCCAGAATGCAAAGATTAAAAAAATCATCTTTGCTTTCAAGTAGTTTATAACCTAATGGAGGGTAAAGGCCCTTAGTTTAAGCACTCATAATATAAGGGAGAATCTAAGTGCTAAGGAGAGAGAGGTCCAAGCAAAGGAAGGAGGAATTTGAGATCACTTCCAGCTGGAGGAGATGAAGGAAGACGTCAGGACAGAAAATCATCTCATGTTTATTCACTTCTGTCCACTCACACAGGCCCTCATCACCACTCACCAGTACTATTGCAACAGCCTCCTAATGGATCTCCTTGCTTCTAATTCCCTCCATTTAATCTATCCTCCACACAGCTGCAAAACATAATCTTCCTAAAGCAAAAGTCTGACCATGTCAATGGCCCTGCTCAAAAATCTCTGTCTCTAAGATAAAATACAAATTCTTCAGCCTGGCATTGAAAACCCTTTACAACTGGCTCTAAATTACCTTTCAAGACTCAATTCACATCATTTCAGGCAAATTAGCCTACTTATCATTCCCCAAACTTGGCATTCCACCTCCTTCCTGTTTCTTTCCCAGTCTGCCCTTCCTCTCCCCAACATCCTCTCATCTTTACCTCTGAGTTTCTTTCAGCGCTCAACTCAGATGCCACTCAGAATTGAATCTCTTCCTGATTTTCCTGTTCGTTCCTTTTTAATTTTGTAGTTTAGTTATTTTCAGTCGGGTCTGATTCTTCATGACCCCATTTGGGGTTTTCTTGGCAAAGATACTGGAGTGGTTTGCCTTTTCCTTCTCCAAGTCATTTTACAGATGAGGAAACTGAGGCAAACGGTATTAAGTGACTTGACCAGTGTCCCACAGGTAGTAAGATCTGAGGCCAGATTTGAACTCCTGAGTCTTCCTGAGTCTAGGCCCATACTCCATCCGCTATGGTGCCACCTAGAGACTTTTCTCTCCTTCTACAATTTGTCTTCTATTTGTTCATTTACCTCTTTTCATATCTTATCCTATAGGCAGGAGGGAGCCATTTAACATTTCTGAGCAGAGGGTTAATCAGGTAAGATCAATATATTGAGAAAATACTGGGAGCTGAGTGCAAGCTTGTTTGGAGAGGTCAGAAAATAAAGATATGCCAGGCTATTACAAGGACCTCCAGAGACTTTACCCTTGGGTTGCTGAGTCACCCGGTTTAGAACTCCCACCCTTGAGCCATGTTGTGCTGGCTGATGAGAGCCAGCCTCAGACCCCATAACACTTGACCTGGCCATCTTCTTGCCCTACCCTGGCATGTACCATATCCCCTCCTCCTCTTTGCTCTGGAAACAACAAAAAAAATCAAGTCCACCACTGATTGGAAAACCCATGTTGGTCCAACCCAGTGACTTTTTTGTTATCTTCCTTTTGCTCTAGAAACCTGAACCAAATCAATAATTCGATTGCTTAGGTAAAGGGCATGTTGTTGGAAGTGACTAATACCAACACTCTCTTCTTTCAGGTTTACTATTAGGAGGAAATGAGGTACTTACAAGTCATCAAACAGTCAACAAAAGAAACATGGACCCTTGGCTTCCCTGGACCTGACCCTTTGTCTCCATATAGAAACTCATCTGTTCATTAGGGCAGAACACAGTGAAGGGTATGATAGCTGGCAAGGTCCTCGGAAATTCACTAGATCCAAGATAACTAGATTCCAAATTATTGGAGTTTTTCATGCCTTTAGTTGACCAGAAAACTGTATTAAGGAAGGTAGGGCCAATCAAGTCCAAGGGACGACTTTATTTCTTTTTAGAGTAAGGTAATCCCAGTCAGAGGAGGGGCCTGGGCTCTCTATGTTGGGCGTGGTGACTATTAGTCCTTTCAAACATACCAGTCTTCAGTGACCTCCCCTGTGGTTCCACTCACCAAATCTGTGACATCCCAGACCAAAATGCCCTTCTCAGGTCACCATTCCCTCCCTTATATGTCTGTTCTTATTAGAATATAATCTTCTTGAAGACAAGGATTGGTTAGCTTTTATTTTATATGCATGGCACTTGGGGGGAAAGGCAAAGGGAGTAAGTATTTATACAGTATCTACAATGTACTATATATACTATGCTGAGTGCATTTTAAAAATATTATCTCATTTGATTATCTCAACAACTCTATGAGAAACATGCTATCATTATCTCCATTTTACAGTTGAGGAAACCAAGGCAAACAGGTTAAATGACTTGCCCAGGGTCACACAGCTAGTACATGTCTGCAGCTGAAATTGAACTCACATCTTTCTAACTCCAGACCCAGGTTCTAGCCACTGCACCACCAGCGGCTTCCATGCACCAGTGTTCACGACATGACAAAATTAACACGTTTTCATTCATTTATGACTATTTTTTGTTCCTGTTTAGTATCCTCAGGACAGGATGAAAATGTTAAGAGGTCAATTATGTGTGAGATCAATTGTAAGAGGGAGAGATATCAAAGACATAAAATCTCAACCTGAACAACTAACTCACAGACCTCCTTTCCAATCAATATAAAAATTTTATGGGAATAATCTACACACACATCAAAGGTATCCTTGATGAAGATACTAACAGAGAATAGCCAGGCTTTCTCTAGCAAAATTCTACATCTTTACTATCACAGGTAGACCCAAAGATGTAAAGAATACAAGATTCCATTACGCTTGTTAGGTTTTTAAAATTATTTAAAAATTTTTTTTATTCTGTAGAACAAAAGCTATATCTTAAAATCTACTTATCCTCAAGTGTCTACCATGCATAAATCAAAGTTATACAAGATATTCGAACAATATCTATATCTTGTAAGTAATATCTAACAGAGATAACCTTGCTAATGACCCTCTGATCATAAACATCCATTGAGGCATGCCTTGTGGCCATGCTATTTTTTTCATTTGAGGTTCTACTTATATTTCATAGACTCATAGCACCATAGCTGTAGAGCTGGGAAAGACTTAAAATACCCTCTATCTAATCTGCTCATTTGGCTGTAACTTGTCTGAAGTCATACAGGTAGTTGCTATGGAATTACTCTCTTTTTCTGTATTTGTCTTTTGGAAGTCTCTGGATCCATATTTCTTTATCATGATCGGTGTCTTCTGTTTACTCATATCTCTGGCCTCAGTTTCTGATTTTTTTGAACTTTGTGTCAGTCAGTTAACAAGCAATTCTTAAGCAATTACTGCATGCCAGGCACTGTGCTAAGCACTAGACATACAAAGAAAGGCAAAAAACCTGGTCCCTTCCTTCAAAAGAACTCACATTTTAATAAGAGAAACAACAGGTAAATAACTATGAGTATATATTATATATAATATGTTATATTAATATATCATTATTATTATACACATGCACACACTCGTACACACACAGCAGATAGAAGGTAATCTTCAGAGAGAAAACCCTGGCAATAAGGGTGGAGTGTAGGGGTGGGAGACTGAGGACAGAGTCAAGGACTCAGCAGTCCTTGAGGACAGATGGAGCTTCACATGTGAGGAATAGCAAAAAGGTCAACAATGTTGCTGGAAAAGATAAGAAGACTGGAAAGATAGGAAAAGGCAAAGTTATGAATGGAAATGGAAAACTATACAACACTTCACCAAACAGAAGACCCTGTGGAGTTTGAGGATAATAAGGAACCACAATACATTGTTCCTGAGTGTTTTAAAAGGGAAATGAGAATTATGAGAACAGAAATTTATGGTCTGCAAAGCAAAAATAATTGACAGAATAGAAAAACTTGAACCTGCAATTGCAAGTTTCACCAAAGAAACAAGAGAGAACAGTACAGAGAAGTAAAGGTCCAAAAAAAAAAAAAATACCTTAAAAAAAAATATGCTCACTATCCACGCAAAACATACTGATCATGATAGAAATGAATTTATTTCCTGGAATAGGAATGAAGAAGATGGGAAACTAAATTTTGAAAGAGTACCTCTATCTACTTAAGGGCAGCCAAGTGGAGCAGTGGATAGAGTGCTGGGTTATGTAGTCTGTCCTTCATTCTTGAAGAGGACCATGACACCAGGATGATGACGATATAGCTTGCAAGTGAATTGGATTTGAGGGAGGGCTGTGCAAAGTCACCAGCCTCATTTTCTCCTCCAGACCCATCTGGCCACTGCAGTCAGGGCAAGTGGACATGGTCTAGGATGCAGTGGGAGACCTTGGCCTTTTTAAGCTAAGGTCTTTCCAAGTTCTTGCTTTGAATGAGGCAATACACATTTAGTAATTAGGCCTATTTCAGAAGTGAGTCAAAGAATGTCCTGTTAAATAAAAAAATAAATCAAACTGTGAGGGGAAAGCCCTCAGGGTTGCTGGCCTAAAGAGAAACAATTACTATTTACATTCACTTTAAGGCACATTCCTTAAGAAAGAAATCTAGCCAGTAAACCCTAAGATAACTAGATGGGTTTCAGCCATCAAAAGACAGGAAGATCTGAGTTCAAATCTAGCCTCCTACGCCAACTGTGTGACCCTGGGCAAGTAATTATCCTGTTTATCTCAGTTTCCTCATCTCTATAATGAGCTGGAAAAGAAAATAGCAAATCACTCCAAAATCTTTGTCAAGAAAACCCCAAATGGGGTCATGAAGAGCTGCACATAACTGAAACAACACAAAGTTATGAAGTGCTTTAAATGCCAGCAGATTTTATGTTTGATCTAAGAGGTCACAGAGAGCCACTGGAGTTCAGTGAGTCTATTAAGAATCCTTCTTGACTTCTCTGCAGGCTTTCACACTGTTGATCACTCTCTTCTCTCTTAGGTATTCATGACATGGTTATCTGCTTACCTGTCTGACTTCTCAATGTCCTCTGTCACATATACTACCCATAGCTGTCATTTCCTCCAAAGTTTTGTCCTAGGCCCTCTTCTTTTCTCATCAGCTCCCTTGGATTCAAACACAACCCATACTAAACTTTTAAATTGATTAATTAGGTAAACAATACCTGACCTCAATTTCCTTTTCTCTTGTTTTGTCTTCATTCAGAACACTAATAGGTGTTAACATCTCAAGTCAGACTTCAGAGGTAAACTCTAATTAAGCAAGGTGTGGTCTTCCCCCTCCCTAGCCCCTAGGGGCTTTCCAGGTCTGGACACTGCAACAGTTTTTATGTCCCCCAGGGCAAGATGCTGCTGCAGGTTTCCAGTATGTTTACCTGTTCTGGCACTGAGTATGAGATGGACAGAACTCTCTCTGCTTCTTCCTGAGACTATCTCCTTCTCACACTCCTTTACTCTTCTATGTTCCACAGCTGCCAGACACTGTCTTCATTAACTCATTTCCTTGGTTTTGAATCTTGGCTCTAACGCTTACTTTAAAAAATGATAGGACTTGAATTCACGTCTCATTCTTCCCCCAATACCACCCCTCATCCAATACACTTAACTACCAATATAATCTTGGGCAAATCACTTAATCTTCTTGGGCCTCAGTTTTCTCATCGGTTGGCTAGGTGACCTCTGAGGTCCTCTCCTGCTTAAATCTAAGATCCTGGGATCTTCTTTAGCTTTCTCCTTGTAAGAGTGTCTCTGCTCCAACCCTTTCTCCTTCTGAACTATCTCCTTGACTTTCTCACCTCCCCAGTCAGTGCCCCTGTTTCTACCACTTCCCATACATTCAATTGTCCTTGTCCCTCCCCATGATTCTATTTCCCTATAACCTTTCAACCCTTTTATGTCTCTCCTTTCCCCACAGCCCCTGTCTCCCCATATTCGCTTGAGTCTACTGCTCTAACTGCTGTCACTCTGTCCAATCATTACATCTGTCCCACTGTCTATCCATGTTCATCCATCCCCTCCCCCAGCTCTTCTATCTCTCCCCGTTCCCTCTGTGGACCCATTTGCACTTTCACCCATCCTTTCTCTCCCTGTGTGTTTCCACCCAGTCCTCTGTTCCTGGGTCCTCATCTCTTCTGGGTGTCTCTACCCCTCTGTCCATCCATTCTGTCCCAGTGTCTGCCTATTCCTCCATCCTTGAATGTGCCATTGTCCTTCCTTCCCATCCCTCTAAACTGCCCTAACGTGCCTCCATCCTTTGTTTCCTTCTTTCTGTCCCTATGGTTGTCCATCTCTCTGCCCCTCATCGTCTGATTGTCCCATTGTCCCTCTCTTCTGTCCCCTCTATGGTGCAACCTGTCCCTCTGTCCTTATCACTCCCCGTCTACCCCACCTGTCCTTCTGTATCCATATGTCTACTCATCGGTGCCTCTGTCCGTCCCGCCTGTCCCTGTGTCCCGCTGTTCATCCTACTTGTCCCTCTGTGTTCATCAGTCCACTTCCAGTCGGACCCTTGTCCGTTCCGTTTGTCCGCCCCCATTGGTCCTCCTGTCCATCCCGCCTGTCCCTCTGTGTCCGTCCATCTGTGCCTCTGTCCATCCCGCCTGTCCCTGGGACACCCCCACCTCCTCTGGGTCTGCCCGTCCCCGCTGCCCCGCCTGCCCCTCGGTGGCCTCGTCCTCCCCCGCCCGGCTCGAGGCAGCTGCTGGCCGCGGGCCGCGTCTCCTAGCCCGGCCACCAACTCTCTGGCTTTGCACTTTCTCTACTTCGGACCCGTCCCCGCAGAGTCCAGGAAGGAGCCGGCCTCTCATGACTGGCGGGCGCGTCGCCCAATGACCAAGGCCGCCGAGGGATCCGGCCACGCCCCGTGTCTTCTAGCGTCCAATGGGAACTCGGGGGCGGGACTTCCGCCGCCGCCGCGGCCGCCGCCTCGGGGAGAGCGGGGCAGCCCAGTGGGCGCCGCGGGGCTCGCGGGGCTCCGGGGGCCGCGGGTTCGAGGCCGAGCCGGGCCCCGGCGCGCTCAGGCAGCGGGAGGCCGGGCCCGCGGGCGGGGCCGGGGGGACCGCCTCGGCGGGGGGACCGCGACCGGGCCGGGGTCCCGGGGGCAGGGGCTCGGGCTCCCCGTGAGCGTCCCCGGGGCCGGGGCCGGGGCCATGAACGGCTTTAGCACGGAGGAGGACAGCCGGGAAGGGCCCCCAGCCCCGGCCCCGGCCCCCGCGCCCACCGCCGCGCCCGCGCCCGCCCCCGGCTACGGCCAGAGCTGCTGCCTGATCGAGGACGGGGAGCGCTGCGTCCGGCCTGCCGGCAACGCCTCCTTCAGCAAGAGGATCCAGAAGAGCATCTCGCAGAAGAAACTCCGGCTGGACATCGACAAGAGCGTGAGTGCCCCCGCCCCCGCCGGGGAGGAAACGGAGGCCCAGAGAGGGCAAGCGACTGGCCCAAGGTCACACAGCCCGCGCGCCCCCGCGCTAGAACCTGGGGCTGCCTCCGAGCTCCGCCTCCCCCACCCCCACCCCCAGCACCATCCCCGCCGGGTCCTCGCTCCCAGGTGAGAGGGGGCTGGAGGGGGTCCGGCGGCGACCCCGAGCTGGAGGACAGATGGAGCCTGGAGCCCGGACTGGGGCAGCACTTGGGGTCGGCAGAGCCGTTGGTTGGTGTCTTTTGTTGTGTGCGTGGGGAGAGCCCAGGGTTTGGGAAGGGGCACCGGACGGACCACCGGGGGCTCCCCATTCCCACCCTGCCCTTATGGTCAGCAAGCCCTCATGAAGCTCCTTTGAGGGGGTGACCTTGGGCAAGTCATCCCTCCTCTCCTGCTCCCCGTGTTTGAAGTCATCAGTGAGCTGGGGGAGGTTGGGACCCGATTTTTTCCAAGCCCCCTCCAGCTGCAGCATATTAGGAGGAAGGTGGTGGGGTCCCTTTTCTTCAGCTTCTAACTTTTCCCTCCTGGGAAGCGTACATAAACACACATCCCGAATTTTTCTTGAAGAATAGTCAAGTTGCTCATGGTTCACCCCCCAAAGGGTAAGGCTGCTTACAGAGGAAGAGTGCTTTCTGCTGTTTGTGGAGATGGGCTTACAAAGATGAGGCTAGAAATAAGGCAGAGGTCGGGTTGGTTTTTGTTTGTTTTCCTCAGGAAGAGTAGTTTTTACGTTGAGTGGGCAGAGAGAGAGAGGGAGAGCCTTTGTGGACAAATGTTTTTCCACTTTCAGGCCTTACTAGTTCCTTGCTGGCACTTCTCATGTATTTTATTCTATAGATTGAGCCCTTCCCTAACCTTTCTTGTGCATCAGCCCCCTTATAGACCTCTTTCCAGAGTAATGATTTTAAGGAAATGCTAAATTGCACTTAGAAGTTAGTGAAAATAAAGATTTAATTATTTTCCCTTCCAACTTCATAAACCAATCCCATTTTCTGAACCTTTATCTTGACTGTTTATGTTCCCTGAGGATAGAGACTGGCCTCCAGTCATCAAGTGTCACCTTTGACCCTGGGCAAGTCCCTTAATCTCTCTGCTCATACAACCCTCCAAAACTGAAATCTGCGGAACAGTTACCAATCTGCTTTGGTAGAATTGAGGGAGTTTTCTTACCTAGAGTACCCATGCAAATCCGAACCACAAACAAAAATATCTTCCCCTGCACCCAGTCGTTTCCCCAAAAGCATACTAGCTAGTTTTGAAAAACGGCTCACCCATCTGTAGCATTTTCTAGTTTACAAAGCCCCTTTCTCTCCACAAAGGTATGAGGTGGATGGTGAGTGTGCTGATTTTTAACCCCATTTTATACATAAAAAAATTGAAGCCCTGTGAGCAGAAGTGCTGAGCCTGAGGCCACATGTCTCAGAAGAGGTAGAAGCAGCACAGAAACCTGGGCTCTTGATTTCCTCCTTCAAGTGCTCTTTGCATCACTGTGCTACATCTTGCAATGTTATAAATATTTGTTCATTGAATGAATGGGAATTTCAATTTGATTACAGCACGCTTAGGGCCTCCTACCTGATTGTAGGAAACTTGTCTGCAGGAGGTTCTAGTTTACAATTCTAGAGATGTTCTTAATTGGTTGATAATGAGTGCTTTTTAGAGTGTCATCTGTTGTCAGGTTTAGTGGCAGTTTCACTATTAAGGAGTCAGATTTGTTAAGGAGACTAGACAGGGTCTATTTAAAATTCAAGAAGTCTAAGTGAGATGAATGAGTTCTTCCCACAGTTAGTAAGAGCCAAGAATCGAACCCAGGCCCTCTCATTGCAAGTCCAGTCCTCATTCCACCATTCAGGGGTGGGGAACCTGCATCCTTGAGGCTCCATGTGGTCTTCTGGGTCCTCAAGTGTGTCCCTTTGACTGAATCACAGACAGGTTTGGATGTGTAGCCTCGAGGCTGCAGGTTCCCTATCCCTGCATTATATCAAACTGCCTCTCATGTAGAATTGAAGAATAAGTCAAAAAAAGAAAAGTTCTGCATTATCAGGTAGGTTGGGGCTTTTATAAATCCTTTCTAAAACTGTTTAGCAATTTCCGGAAGAGTGCCCTTTTGAAATCACAACGTATATTTACCACAGTTTATAGGTTCATTGACATCTGGATGCTTTTACAGCTGGATTGAGATTACAACTCTCCTTAATTTAAACTATGTTTTTGGTGGTTTTTCCATACATCTTAGGGATAAGAGGAAAAGAATGATGAATTGCAATAGCATTGCTAAAAGTAATACCTCCTCACTTCTCAAATGGTACTTTTTAGGAATAGATTCACTAGCAATTTTCTTTTCAAGGTGGTGTCGTTTCAGAAAGATTCCATTTTCCTCTCAAGAATGAACAGGACTTCAATTAGAAGTAACAGCTGTCTTGCTAAAAATCAGATTTGCAAACAGGGGGGGAAATGGAGGAAGGGGATGATACTCTTTCCAAATCCCAATCAACTGAATTACAGAAAATCTGTTTGTTCTTGTTAATGGTTAAAAGTATGTGCTGACTCAGTATTTATAGACTCATAGAATGTCAGAGTAAGAAGAACCTTAGAATATAGAATGCATTGTTAGGACTGAAAGCTTAGAAACCATCTAGTTCAGCACCTTTATTTTTCACAGATAATGAAACTGAGGCCTGTAGAGGATGTGACTTGCCCAAGATCATGTTGATTAAAAAAAAAAAGCCAGAAACTCCTTAATAGCCTCAGGTAGCAGCTGAGAAAGGCAAATTTTAGATAGTTTTACATTTTTTAATTATTGATGTGTTGGCAATATTTGATTTATTTTAAAAATTACCTTGTTTTGGCATTTCTCTGCACTTTTGAATGGAGAGAAGTGGGTGGTGATATTTAACAGAGGCTAGACTGGAGTAATGCAGTGAAGAGAAGTATTGCTGAATGAAAAGGACTCATTCTAGAGTTCAGATTGTTTGAACTAGGTAGAAATAGCATCCTGTGGCTGTGGAAGGAGACAGTTTTAATCCAAACTCTGGCAAGACCCTTTGTGGACCTCAGCACCTTCTCTGCCCTCTTAGATAACAGCTGGATTAAGTAATCTTGAAGGGTTTTCAACATTCTGACATTCCACAATCAAGTTCTATGATCTATGACTCAGCTCTGATTTTTGTACCCGGGTGCAACCCCTGGGTGCTGCTTGGGATGGTAGAAAGACATGTGGTTTCAGATCCCAGCTCTGTCTATAGTTAGCGGTATGATCATAGGCAAGTCATCTCATCTCTCAAGTCTTACTTCCTTTTCCTGTCTGAAAAAATGGGAATAATAACACTGGTGCCACTTCCCTCCCAGATGTTTTGAGGCTAGTACTTTATAGAAATCCAGTATGGTAGAAATGTGAGTTGCCCTCATATCCGTCTGCTTTCATTTTTGGTGTCTGTCAACGAGAGGGAGAATACCTTCCCTTTCACAGGCCTTTGAGGAAGGAGAACTGTGTGTATCTCTGAAGAAAGGAACCATGTATTGCATTTTTAAATACAGGATGTTATTAATTTATAACAATAGTCCTTAACTGTAAAGGTATTACTAGTGTGGCTGCCTATGCCTTAAAGTATTTAAGATAGCTGAAAGGGATTAGGGGATTGTTGCCTGTCCCTTTCGATTGTAAGGTCTGTGAGATCAGGGACTGTTCACTTTAGTTAAGTATCCCCAAAGTACTTAACCCAGTGCCTAGCGCTAAGTAAGTGCTTCACAAGCGCTTCTTACCTCACTCTTTCACTGAGGCCTTAGGATTGTATGTTTTAGATCTGATCTTAGTGGCCATCTAATTCAACTCATTTTATGGAGGAGTAAACTTGAGGCCCACAAAGGTGAAGTGATTCGTTAAGGATTATTCATTTAGTAGTGATCAGACCTGGAATATGTCTTATTTTGTTTTGGTTTTATTTTAAAATTTTATGGTTATTTTTTGGGGGGATTTAAGTATCATTTATTTTTATATCAGTTTTACGTACATGTCAATATGTATAGGCACATAAATCCTTTCTTTTTCCTACCCATTGAGCTACTTTAAAAAACAGTAAAATCAATTGAGATACCTAGTAAAGCTTTTTTTCTGGTAAAAGAGAGAACTTTGTCTGACAAAATATGCAACATGTCCCTCTTCGTCTTCAAAGAAGGAAGAGAAATATGTTTTCTCATCTTTTTCTGATGGCCAATGATAATGATGATCATTATCATTAAACACCATTCAGGTCTCTTTTGTTGTTGTTCTTTCCAATTAACATTATTTCTTTTTCTGCTTACTTCCCTCTGAATCAGTTCATAGAAGATTTCCTATGCTTTTCTGAATTAATAGTCCCAATTTTTAACAGGTCTAGCCAATTGCAGTCCTGTCCAATAACTTTTAATAGAGAGGAAGTGTTGTAGGGGCCAGAATAACTTGATCCACCCATGCTTAACTCTAAAACTATTTATGACCAAAGGATCCAACTTAATAAAAAAAAATTCTGGTTCATCAGAATAAATTTCCAGTGTTTATTATTTTTCTCATTGAAAGTGCCAAATTTATTGTGGATTGATTTGATATCCACTTACTTTCATCTTTAACTAGCAATCCAGGAAATAACCTCCAATTCAAAAGTGTCCAGTTAAAAGACGAAGAGAACATTTGTGCACCATCTGCTTCAGTGTCAATAATTCTAAGTAATTTAGAGAGCCGCTCATTTCTCTGCAGTTCCCCTTGGCTAACCCTGGGGTTTGTTCTTTAGCAAAAGCAGATCCTTCTCACCATGGCTACTGCTTCATCCATCCTACTGTGTAGTCATGGCTCCAGGAGACAGCATGCTGGAGAGGGAAGTGACCTAGACTTAGAACATCTTGTATCTCAGATCTAGAACATTTAGAGTCTCAGCTCTAGCACTTGTTATCTTTGTGACATTGTTTGAATCATTTTGCCTCAATGAACTGTTGTCTTCTCTTGAGAATGAGATAATCCCTGTTCCACCTACTTCTCCGGGTGGTTATGTGAATTAAATGAAATATTTGCATAAAGACTCTGTAAGGCTATATAAGTGTAAGCTGCAGTTTTTTTTTAAACATCAGCCTATATCCATAAAAAGAAATATCACAGAATCAGTATTTGGATCAGCCACTCAGTTTTGACTCAATAACATGAGTTTTTTTGGTCTTTCTTTCCAATTTGATCTGTACATGAAGTCAAAAACATAGTCTAAGAATCATAGAGAATCAGAAACCTTAGAGATTAGCCTAAATTCCCTTACTTTATGCATGAAACAGCTGAGGCCCAGTGTAGGTGAGTAATTTGACAAAGATTTCCCTAGTGTTACAGGTCTCAAATTCATACACTGAATGAAATTTGAAGACAATTTGGCAACTTTTTTAGTAGGTATTACTAATATAAAATACCATGGTCTTCTCTGCCTTCTGGAACACTCTCACTCTTCTAGAATCTTGTTCATCCTTCAAGGCTCATGTAATCCCACCTACTTTGTGATCTCCCACCTCCCAAACTCGTAATACTGCTTAATCTTACCAAAACTCTTTTTGTCACATTCTTCTCCTACTCAAAAAAACATTCATGTGAGTAATTGGAAGTCCATTGATGACCCTGAAGACAGAAAGGCAGAGGGATGCTGCAGACTCAATCACTACATCAGTTATTTTCTGCTTAACTGTTTCCCTTTGGTATGAGGAAGGGTTCAGTTTGGGGGCGAAGGTAGAGCATATCCAGAAATGACTGTACTGTTAAAACAAAAAAGTATCAATAAAACTTAATTAAAACACCAAACTTTTATTGGCTTGCCATTGCCTACGGAGTAAAGGCCAGATTCCTCAGCCTGGCAGTCAAGGCCCTTTCATAGTTTGGCTTCAATCTCATTTCCAAATTTATTTCCTACTGCTCTCTTGTTTGACCCTTTTTTCCCCACTAGACCAGGCTCTTCATTGTTCTTTGAACGTGTCCTGTTCTATCCACTCCCTTGTTGTTCACCACATCTGGCATGACATCTTCCCTTTCCCCTTTATATCTCCATTCAAGTCCCACCTCCTGCAGGAAACCTTAATAACTATATTAATAATGATAATAGCTTTCTTACAAAGCCTCCCTCTCCCTTCTCCTAACTCAGAGCACTCATTATTTGGTATTTATCACTGACTATCTTTGTAAACATTTTGAAAGTGCTTTGTGAAAATGTTAAAGCACTATATAAATGTGAGTTATTATTACTACACTGTAACATTAGAAGTCTCTTTATGTTTATGTGTCTTATCTCTCCAACTAGATCTGAAACTCCTTAGGGTAGGGACTGTATGTATCATACTTCTTTGTAGCTCCCCTGGGTGCCTTTCCCCTAATAGGCAGTGGGTATACTATCAGTTAATATTCTGGGTACTGAGCCTGTTTGTGTTGCAGTGGTAACTGGTAACTTACTTTACCCGTGTTTGTTTCCCTCTAGGTAAGACACCTGTATATCTGTGATTTCCACAAAAATTTCATCCAGAGTGTACGAAATAAAAGGAAGAGAAAGACCAGTGATGATGGTGGAGATTCTCCTGAGCATGAAACAGACATCCCTGAGGTAGAGATCAAAAAATGTAAAGAATAAATTGTGTTCAGTATATATTTTAGATCTGATCAGAAACATGTGGGACATTTGACCTCAAAGGGACTTTAAAGCATAGAATGAGAAAGAAAAGACCTTTGTGATCATTTAGTCTAATCCCCTCATTTTATAGATTAAGAAATTGAGACCCGGAGAGAAGTGACCTCTACTCAGGATTGTATGGCATAAGGTATTTGCAGAGCTTTGCCTAGAATCCCAGTCTCCTGACCCTTTTTACAGTACTAGGCTATTTTTTAAATTTTATTTTTTTATATCACCTTCATTCCATCTCCTACTCATTTAGCCTTTTCTTTCAACAAAGACTTTAAGAGGAAGAAAAAAAAACAGTTCCAGTAAAATAAGCTAACACTTCAGCCACATCTGACAATATATGCAATATTCTATACCCATCGTCCCTTTCCTCTTCAAAGAAAGAAGGAAGATGAATGAATTTTCTCAACTCTTCTCTGGGTGCCACCAGACTGTCTTCTAAAAACTTTAGGAAAATGCATAAAGCAGATTGCTGCATAGAATTTCATAAAGCTATTAATTTTTGCCTCTAGTATTTTGGGCCCTGAAAATGTCCCCAGCCCTGACCTAAAGAAACTATCTCGTTGCCAATAGCTCTGAACTCACAAGAACTTCTCCAGCTAAGAGACAGCCTTGCCTGAGAGATGCCTGTCTCTATCAAGAAGAGGACTCTGAACAAGTGCTCAGGAAGGAGTATTGGATTTTCTTTCTTTCTAAATTGTTTTCACTTAAGACTCAACAGAAGTAGGAGCATTTAGTGCACAATGTATATCTGGCACATGAATATTTCATAAGGCATGCCAGTGGAAATGACTCTGCAGGAATGGAAAGAGGAGGCAGTCTTTTGTCTGCAAATTTCACAGAATGTCAGCACTGGAAGGACCTTGGAGATCACCTGGTCTGACCTTCGTATTTCACAGATGTGGCAGTGAGGGATATAGAGAGGCAGTGACTTGGGCAAGGTCATAGAGCAGGGTGGTAATGAAGCCGAGCAAGTCTTCAAATCTTTATGTTCCCCTTCTTGTACCCTCTCTTCAGACTCAGTTTATGCTGTTTCTTTTGTCCTTCGTCTTTTTTTCTTCAAGAACTGGTGTCCATTTTCACAATTCCCTTCACATGAAAAGTTTTGATGAAATGCTCTAGAAAAAAAGAAAGAGTTTGAGTCCCCCAAACTGATGACTCATTTTGTATTTGTAAGTGTTTTTCACCTGTCTTTGTTGTTGAGTTATGTCTGACTCTTTATGACCACATTTGGGATTTTCCTTGCAGAGATATTGTAGTGGTTTACCATTTCCTTCTCCAGCTCATTTTATAGATGAGGGAGCCAAAGCAAATAGAATTAAGTGATTTGCCCAGAGTCACCCAGATGGTAAGTATCTGAGGGCAGATTTGAACTCAGGAAGATGAGTCTTCCTGACTCCAGACCCAGCCCTTATCCACCACACCACCTACTTGCCACTCTCCACCATCTTGGACTAGATAAATCAACACAATTTTTCTGAGTCATCAGTGTTTCTTATGTTGCTTTCTTTGAAGGGAGTATACCAAATCCACCCTTATCTTTACCGTTTAATTGTTGATACAGTGACCCTTGCCTTAAGCTTTTGAAGATCTTCCAAATGTAGAAATGAGCCAAACCCTACCTTCAAGGAACTTAATGAAGGAGGCAACACATACATAGTATGGAAAGTGAGCTTTTCATCTGAGGTTGCAAGTGGAGCCATTGGGCATTTGATTGTCATGCCCTTTTCAGTAGCAGTGATTCAGTTGTTATTCCCAGAGCAAGGGGGGTGGATAGACCAGGGAGGGATAGGGGTGCAGGGCAGTTGGTGGGGATTTTTGGTCAAGTATTGTTGGATGGGATGTGAAGCAAATAGGACCCACCAGATGTAATGTGTTACATGACTGTCTTCATTCTGAAATTAGAACAACTCAGCCCCAGGATGTAGGTGGGCCTAATACAGTATTTGAGGATCACAACTTTCACATTTATTTCTTCATTCTCCCTCTTTTTAATCTCTCGTCAGATTTTGCCATTTCTTCCTTTCAAATTGTCTCTTTGTTTCATCATAATTTCTCCATTCCTAAGGTCACCACTCTAAGATGTATTATTCTCATCTCATTTTTGGGTTACTGCAACATATTCATAACTGGTCCAGCTCTGCTCTTTCCCCTTTCAGTTCAAACAGCATCTGCCACCATACTGATCTTCCTAAAATATCTTCCTCTTTCTGCATCTCCTCTGTCTGAAAGCTGCACAACCTCCTTGCTGAATCAAGCCCCATACAACATACCATCCTCCACCTATATGCATTTGCATAGGGGGCTGCCCAGGCCTTGCATGCACAGTTTCCTTTGCCCCAGCTTTCAGATTCGTTGTCTGTCTCTTTGTGGCTTTTCCTGACTCTTCACTAGTTCTCCCTCTGGAAGTGCTCTTTTCCCACTCTAGGGTACTTTGTTTGGATCTCTTCTTTGCTGTTAAGTAGTCTACCTTTTAATATCAATAAAAGACAGTTAGATGGCATGGTGAATAGTACTGAACTTGGAGTCTGGAAGGTCTGGGTTTGAATCCTGATTCATAAACTTTATAGTTATGTAACTAAGCATATTGCTCACATCTCTCTCCAACTCAGCTTCCTCATCTTTCAAGTGGCAATAAAAACAGCCCCCACCTTTTGTGAGGATCAAATGAGATGGCATGTCAAATGCTTTGCAAACCTTAAAGTGCTACATAATTTCTCTTGTTATTACTATTGATTATTTATTTATCATTTATTCAATACCTACTAAGTGTCAGGCATCATGCTAGGCCCTGGGCACGGGAAAACAAAAGTGAAACAATCCCTGTCCTCAAGTAGTTTCCCTGTAGGGAGAGACAGTTTGTATACACGTGTAGTACCAGATCTTTCCTCATAGACTAGGAAGGGTCATTGTTTATCTTGTTATCCCTAGTACCTAGCAGAATTTATGCTATCACTTGGAAGGCAGGGGCTATTTCTCCCTTTTCTGTTTGTATCTCATAGAACAGTGCTTGGTTTATTGATGTCTTACACACTGTAGACACGTAATCAAGATCTTGTCCAATCAAACTCCACCCTACATACCCAACCTTTATCTTCCATTCCCTTGAGAAGGGCACCATTGGCTCTAATAAGGCAGGTTTTCCCTCTGCTCTCTTTACCATATGCTGTGTTTTCATCCCCCTCTAGTTCTCCACTTCCCTTCTCTAAACTCTACTCAACCTAAAAGGCCCAGCTCACATCATAATTCCAGGAAGCCTGTTAGATCACTCCAGCCCTAATTGTTCCCTCTTTCTCTGACACCATCAATGTCATACAGGTTAGTGCTAAGTTGCTAATCTTGTCTCTTAATTTTACCTCCCTGATTAACTCAGAAATACATTGAGCTCCCATTCCTTATGCTTCCTTTGTAGTATTGCCGTTTGTACCACTGGCCGTAGCACGGTGTTTTACACATAGTGAGAGTTTAATAAATGCTTCATTCATTTGTAGCTAGTACAGTGCTGAGCAGAGCATGAAACACTTGCTGATAACGGTTTCTTTATTGTTCCCTCCAGGTTGATTTGTACCAGTTGCAGGTGAATACATTGAGGCGCTACAAAAGGCATTACAAGTTGCAGACCAGACCAGGATTCAACAAGGCACAGCTAGCAGAAGTATGTAGGGCAGTGGCTTTTGAAAATACTGACCTTCACATTCTCCCTTCTGACTTCTTTCCCTGGCCCCTGCTGCATTCTCTGATGCTTTTGTTAAAACTTGTCCTCTGTATAATCCTCTTTTGTCAGCTTCTATCTTTGTCTGTATCAAGTATAACAAATTAGGCCGACCCTGCCACCCCACCCCAAGGTCTCCGAAACTACTTTTCCAGGACTTTTGCTTCTTTCTTTTAAGAAAAATAATCATCGTTGAAGAGGCTGAAGCCAAGAAAGGATTACATGACTTGTCTAAGATCACACAACTGGCAGTGCCAGAACTAGAACCCAAGTCTCCTGATTTCTCATTGTAATGTGGTGATGGTTGGTATTTGTGTATTCTCTCATTACACCCCATTATGTAGTTATAAATATGTCAGTAACCTGACACACTATTTTTAAATCATCTCCTTACTCCATAGGTACTTTTGTGGGTTCCGTCCTGTTCCCCCACTTCTCCCACCCCACTTTTTTTTTTCTGAGACACTTTTCTTTGTGTCCTTGGCCCAGCAGTCAGTTCTAGATCTTCTGCTGTCACATAAAGGCTAGGAGCCTCACTTCCCTTTTATCCTTTCTGTGGAAATGTCATTGACTTATCCAGTTTTCCCTTGACTTGTCCTACCGAGGTATCCAAGTAAAACCCAGAAGCATTCTAATATATTGGGTTCCATTTATTGAAACAGTATAGGTACTTGGTGGAAGGGGGGGTCGGGTATGGCATAAAAAAGAAACCTGTATTCATGGAATTAATATAAAGTGTGATCAAGAATCCAGTAAATGACTTATATTCTGGGTGGACAGTAGGGAAGATACAAAGTTTATGTGGGCACTCCTCCCCCATGGCCTTTGTAGTCTGTGGTTTTTACACAAATACCTATAATACTAAATGATACATAGTAAGTGTATCAGAGATATGCAGCCAAAGTGCTATTAAAAGGTGAAGGTGTACGTCATTGTTGACTAGGGAGAAACAGAGGGACATGAGATAAGTCTGAAAGAATAGTATGTCATCTGATTTTGAAGGGCCTTGAATGCCAGACTAGTGAGTTTGAACTTGAAATAAAAAGCCATTGAAAAGGTGTATGGATTTTCTTCTTTCCTTGTTTTTCATGTTTCACAAAGAGGTGTTTACCTTCTTGCTAGAGAAATTTAAGGATTTGGAAGCTGCTTTTATTCAACTGGATTTTATTTCAACAGTTTATTTCAACAGATCTAAAAAATCATAAAGATCTGTAAGGAGCGGGGAAATGTTCTTGAGTAGACTGACAAAAGACCCATTGCCTTTGCTTTAAACTCTATGATAAATGCAATAACTCCTTTCTCTGGTACTTTATAATTCACAAAACACTTTCTTCACACCTCACCTTTAAAGGAGTAGCTTTATCTTCATTTTAAAGGTGAAGAAACTATTTCATAGACGGCAGAATAACTACCTAAGGCCACATCAAGTGGTGGAGCTGACATGCAGACCAAGTCTTTTGGCTCTACCCTTACCCCCAAAGCCACAGTCTTCCAGAAGGCATCTTCCCTTTGTTTCCTAATTCAGAACCTTGAATAAATTGACGTTGAAAGTTACCTACTCATTATGGAGCGCTACCTTCTTATATTTAGGTATCCATCCTTTATAGTCTTTTGCATATATGGTGGAATCTCAGTATATATTTGTTTTATTAAACTCAGTTGAATATGGAAAATTAACAAGTTAATGACTCTCAGGAGTATATATCCCTAGGGAAGTTATTCTCAGTGAGGCTTTCACTGTCCCATGATGCACTGTAGTAGAAAGGGGAAATGTATTCCTGGCACCCTGCATGAAAGCTAGAAATGCATTTTCCTGCAAAAATACTTGTAATGGTAATCAGGTGGCATTGAAATAGTGCTGTTAATATCCTTCACAGTCGTCTAAAAATTAAAGCTCCCATTCACATAGCACTTAAAAAGTTACAAAGAGCTTTGCACATGTGTCCTCATTGGATCCTCACGATAGCCTAGTAAGTTGGAGAGTGTAAGTAAAGAAGAAACACTCCCAGAGAGGAGAGGTAGCTTGTCCCATGTCCCATAACCAATAAATGGCAGAGCCAAGGCTCAGGCTAAGGGCTTCTGGCCTCAGACCCATTACACTTGTAGCTCACTTAAAACATCTACTAGATTTATGTCGGCTGGTCAGGGAGCCTAGCCCTCATCCTGTAGAACAATAATTCCATATGGCCTACACAAAAACTTTTGGAACACTACCTAATTGTAAGTGGGAAATTCCCTGTTGTGAGATGTCCCTAGAGAGAAGCATTTGTTGCTTCAGTTTGTGAATTAAGTAAATCCTCTGTTCTCTCCACATAGACCGTCAGCCGTCACTTCCGGAACATCCCAGTGAACGAGAAAGAGACCCTTGCTTATTTCATCTATATGGTGAAGAGTAACAAGAGCAGACTGGACCAGAAAGCAGAGAGTAATAAGCAGCTGGAGTGATGAAGAAACCAAGTACAGTACTGAGTGGGCTGCGCTACCGGGTACATTTGTACCTATGAAGACTGTTAAATTCTCCTGTAAATTTAAGAAAAAAGTGTGAATGATGGAAGAATTCAATTTCAGTTCAGTTCAATGAAGATTCATTAAGCGCCTACTATATATGTAAGGCCCTTTGTGGCCAGGAGTAGTGTATCCTATTGCTTCAATATGTGTATAGAAAGACTTTCCTTTAAGACTGGATTGAGAAATAGAGTCAAGCACTCTTACGTGACTGTGGCAGGCTATGATGCAGCAGATTACAGCATTAAATCATTTCTTCTGGAAATGTGGGATCTAATAGGTTAAAAATCAAACAATTCAATAACTACCCTAGAGCCAGATGGCCATCGTGTTGGGACCCAGTCATAGGTGCCAGGGAAGCAGCAGTTGAGGATTAAGGTGCGTGGGCAGAAGGATGTCTGTACCTTCATGTAACCTGCCCAGGGCCCAGAAGTCCCTCATTTCTCACCAGCTTTGCAGTTCACTGGAGTCAGCCAACACATCCTTCTGAACCCATTGGAAATCTGTTTCCACACCACCAACACAGTGCCTTACCTGGAGTAGGCACTCAGATAAAGATCTGTTGGTTCATTGAGCACCAAAAATACCAAATGTGAACAGCTGCCACAGATCTCTTCTGTTGGATTGGTGGGAAAGATTAGTGTCATGCTTCAGGTAGGAGTTGGGCTTCCCAACTCTCAGATTCTGTGACCTTATTTTGGAGAGAGTGAAAGAAATACAAGTATCTGGTGTGTATGTGTGTGTGTGGTAAGGGGGAGGGAGGGTGTCGGGATGATTCAAGCCAAATTAGGATTTCAGGGCAGTTGTATTTGTTGAGCGATGTTGCATTTCTGGAAATATTGACGTGAAAATCCTTACACCTGGTGTTGCTATTGTTGATACACACACAGCTATTTTTGTTGAGGCTGTGAGCTAGCACCCTAACCACCCTCCTTCCTTCATGAGCAAATTCCTTGACCAAACAGAAGATTCCTTCAAAATCACCAAGAATAGTGATGTGATAGTCTCCATTCAAAACCAGTTAAGGAACAAAAAATGTTTGGTCTTCAGTGATCATGCAGCATTGTCAGGCCTCCAAAGGTGTCACATAGGGTTTTTCTATACCAGTGACCCATGCTATGTGCAGTTTGCTTCTCCTTGATTGATAAAATCAAGCTAAGTAATTTAAGCTTAGTAATTTATCCAGTATTTGATGTTCTAAAAGTCAGATTCTTCCCATTTAATCATATGTCAAAGCGAAAGTATTTTTTTCCTAAAGTTTTATGTTTGAAAGTATGCTTTTTGCAAAAGGCTTTAATCAGGGTGTTTAGGGTGGAGGAGGGGGAGATAAGAAAAGTTTGGATTTTAACTTTCTGATTTTCTTGATTTTTTTATTTTATGGTCAGCTGTTGTGTCCTTACTTGGTTTTGACACTGAGATCTTAACTTTAAGCAATGAAAGTAGTTTTGCCCCCAAAACAGAATGTTAATATTTGTACAGTGGAGACAGCAGGATTGGGGAAGTGAGAATTATTGCTGGACGGTTTTACGTAGTTTTAGACGATTTGGTGGAGCAGATCCTCATAGATAATACCTACAGTTCACTCACTACCAGGAGCACTTCTGTAACTCAATTGCAGCATGTTCCCATCGCTGGAAAACTTTTTACCCACATCCAAAATGCATGTTCCGAAGATCCAAACATTTTTAAATATTTGTAAATGAATGTATATAGACTATACTTTGGATCTTGGGGATCTTCTTTTCATGTGCTTCCTGCCCAAAACAAGAGGGTGAAGTTTGCTCCCTGAGGGCTTGGCTTGCCTTCATTTCAGTTCTATGTATATTTATTCATAAGAATCAGTCACAGTTCTATAGTGCTTTGCCATTGATAAAGCACCTTCCTCACAACAAAACTGGGAAGTAACTAGAGCAAGAATTATCCATATTTTACAGAGAAGAAAACTGGAGGTGAGTGACTTGTGCAAGTCACATGGGTGACTGGTCCATCAGTGTTAAGGGGAGGACTCAAACCAGGGTCTTCAGGCAGCAAGTGTAGTGAGTGCTCTTCCTACTACACTGTGCTGCTTCTATCCTGTCTTGCTGTTTTTAGCTGAAGGATTTTGGGGTGGGCATTGTGAAAGATCACAAGAACCTACACCGCTGGATAATGTGGGCATCTTATTTTAATGAGGTTGATCCTTTTCTAAGAGACTGTCAAACCCTGGTAGACCCCACCAGAACTAGATACTGTCCTTCTCTCATGCATTACCTAAAGGGGGTGATGTTCCCTCCAGGATACAGTTGAAGGGGTTGGGGAATTAAAGCAGTATTTGAATGCCCTCTGTGAAAATATTGGTATTTCAAAGAATAAAATATCTCTCTAACTCTCAGACTAAAATGGTGAAACATGCCACTGGTTTTGGGGGTTTTTTTCTGTATTTTTTATAAACAGCTTATCTGTTTTCTCCTTTTCAATAGCAGTACGTTGCTTTCCAAGGAAAGATGGTGTCAGGATCCATCTGTTCAAGTGTGTTTTTAAGAATGCTTTTGTTTTCAGCTGAGACCTAGGGGAAATTTTCATCACAATCATTTGAGTCCATTGTGTATCAAGGACAGTGCTGTTTTCCCCCAAAAAGAAAATGTGCTTTGAGGATAATGGAGGCTCAGAACGTTTCTTATTCCACTGAAAGAGGAAAGATGAAATTATCAGAATTTAGAGTTTTCTGATCACCTTTTCCCTCATTGAGCTGCTTTGTCTACTCAGAATTGGAAAATTTGAGATTTGGAAAGGACCTAATCATCTAGTCCAGCCAATACCCAAAAGTAATCCTCAGCATAACATACCTGAGAAGTGCTTATCCAGACTCTGCTTGAAGACCTGGTGTGCCTCAGTCTTCCTTTCCATTTCTAGTGGGTTTTGAGTGGCTAACCCTGAGCCCCTTGACAACTTCCTGCTCTGGGAAAATTAGTTGGGGCATTCTGAACAGCTGTATCTTCTCTATAAATGGCTTGGGTTTGGAGTTTTGGGGGTTTTTGTTGTTGGGGTTTTTTTTAAAAGAATGAAACCTTCCTTTTGTCACTCCCTGCTCTTAGACCATTTGCCTGTCAAGGTGACTCACAATTGGGGGCGTTGAATAAAAATAAGGGGGTGGTGGAAGTATAAGGAAAAAAGAGAAAATAAGAAAATTTTGAAAAACCATTCCTACATGTTTCATCTGTTGTGTAATAGTTAAAGTTGTTAGTGATTACATTATTTTCCAAATAAACACACAAAATGCAAGTTATAACTGATCAGTGGTCAAGTTGACCTATAATAGGGTCTAAACAAGCAAATGTTGACAGGTGAGTGTGTCACACATTGTTGGGAAATCCAGCATGCATCAGCAGGAATATGTTCTTGTAATAACTTGTTTAAAATACAATACTATGCAGTTACATGACTCAGTATTGCATCATCAAAATTTCAGTGCAGGAAAAATCCCCACAAATTTACAATAAATTATTAAATTTAAGATGCATCATTTTAAAGAATATATATTTTCTATTTTTTTTAATGAATCATTTCCAAAAAAAACTTTAAAGGTTAAGGAAAGTAGATTTCCAGGAAGTGTGCTCAGTAATTTTTGTTTTAAAGGGGGCAGTAGGCCAAATAAGTTTAGGAAACCCTGCTGTTCAGTGAACTCCTCAAGGCAATCCTTGTGTATGTATCCCCAGACTTAGGAAGACTGGGGGTTTTTTTTAAGTTCAGTAGAATATTCAGAAACAACTTTTGAAGCTAACAGCTTTGTATCCAAGTTCTTTGTGTGGCCAAGGCCAGCATGATATCTGGTCCAAGTGGATTGTCCAAAAGCCCTCCAAAAACAGTTCTAATGTAACGTGAATTGACTTGTACAACCATAGACAAAGGACATAATCTAGCTTATTTTAAACCTAAGGCTTATAATTGGTATAATTTTTAATCACGTTTTCATCTTCCTCTATCCCCATCATATCACTGATTTCATCAACGTAAGGAGCTTCCTCCCCATGAAGAACTAACTCCCTCTACTAATTCAGATCAGTAACTGCCCTGCAAATTATAGTTTGAGAGTTGTCTAGGGACACTTAGAAATTAGTAGACTTGCCTGGGGTCACATAGTATATGTCAGGGCAGAACATCAACTCAGAGGGTCTTCCTGGTTTTAAAGCTAGACACTCTTTCCACTACATGGTTCTTCCACATCAGTAGAAGTGCTGCCATTATTGTAGGTGAGGAGTAGGAGCTGATATTTTGAAGTAGCCTCTTGGACCAAGTTTAGTACTTGGAGCCCATGATTCTAACTATTTGGAAGGAGACTTGAGGTTGAAATGAGTCTAAAGTCTCATTGCTGAGATTCAGGTTTATCTGGTGATTGGGGGATGATAGTGCTTTGTAGTACCTGATCTTCAGGGGTTCTTACAAGACTAATTTCAGCTGCATTCTTCGGGTTCAGTCAGTGGATGGCAAATAGGGCTTTGTAAATGCTGAACTCAGCACCAGCCACCGTAGCCCGCTGAGCTCTTCGGGCACAGGTAAACAGGCTCAAACAGACTAGGTGAGGCTAAGACCTCCCATGATCTTGCCCCCATACAGCCAGTACCCATAGCGTCCCTGTTTGAGTATAAACAAGGTAAATTAGGTCATAAACTTAGTTCCAGTTTTTTAACTGAATGAATTAAAAGGCATTAAGGACATCCTGTATGGTGTCAGGCAATGTTCTAGTGACTGGGAATACATATCAAAGTGAAGCAGTCCCTGCCTTCAAGGAGCTTCTATTCGAATAAAATGATACTACCCATAGAGGGAAGTGGTGGTGGCTTGGGAAAGGAGTTGTACCCAGGGAACAACAAAATTTTATTATTAAAAATAATTAAATATATAAATTATTGAAAATAATTAGATATATAAATATAAAAATAATTTAAAATAATTCCATGATTTGCCATGATGTTGCCATGCCCGGTACAACTGAGAAGATCATACATGACCTTATGGACTTGGGGATATGGCTTAAAGGACAGTGAGGCCAGAGAAGTTACATGATTTGTAGCCAATTCTTGAAGCAGGGCCTCCTGACGATAAATCTGGAGATCCCTCCATCGTATTAGACCTCCACAAGGATATCTTTAGCCAGTATTTCTCAGGGAGCCATGTAATCTAAGGAAATAGGGGATCTTTATTTGTGATCGGAGTTTTTAGAATTAGAAGGGAGCCTAAAAATCCAGACACTAGTTTTACTGGAGAGGAAACTCAAAATGGGTAAAGTGATTCACCAAAGATAGTGACCAAGACGGGGCCAATTGTGCATGAGAGGTGTGTGCTCACTCAGTTTTTAGTGGACGTAATTATAGAATCCTAGTTTTAGAAATGGAAAGAATTCAGAAATTCATCCATCACCTTTCAAGTGACTGGCTCTTTGAGTAGGTGAGGGTCTCATAACTGAAAATAGAACCAGAAACCAAAGAACTCAGGCGTTTTCATGCCTTGAAAGCTTTTTGGAACTTGAAGTAGGTAGTAGCCAAGACACTTGCCCTTGTCCCGTTCAACTAGATTTACTGAAGTTTTATGAGGCTTAACAGGGCTTAGTAAACAGTCAAGAATCCTAAGAGTCATTAAGGCTCTAGTTGGGAAGCTTAATAGGGTTTAATGGAGGTTAACAAGGCATAGCCAGCCTTATAACCGAGTTTTAACTTAACCAGGTTGAACAGAGATTTACAAGCCTTAGAGGTGCAATAACACCTCCCATGATTTAATGGGGGTTAATGAAACCTGTCAAAGGTTAGCCAAGAGGGAGTCAGTTCAAGCCAGCTCCTCTTCTGAGTAAGCTGATTCAAATGAGTTCAGCAAGCTTTTATTAAATGACTAATGTATACATAGCACAAGCTAAGGTATCTTGGAGACACAGTTAAAATAAAGGTCCTCAAGGACTTTATGAGCTGGTTAGGAATATGACGTGTGTGAAAACAAACCAGAATATTTAACAAGTTAACCTTCATAGGCCTCAGTTTCCTCATGTCAAGTAGGCCAGGAAAGGGTTATGACAGATGATCTTTAGGGGGCAGCTAAGTGGTACAGGGGATAGAATACCAGACCTGGAGTCAGGAAGACTCCTCTTTCCTCACTTCAAATCTAGTCTCACTAGCTGTATGACCCTGGGCAAAGGTGTGTGCCATTGAAACCTGAATGAGAGCAAAGGTGAACAAGTAGAGAGTTTAATAAATTTATAGACTTTTAGAAATGGAGCCTTAGACCAGTAGTATTGTGGTATATATTTAACAACCAGCTATCTCGGGGAGGGAAATGTACGTACAATACGTTTTTAAGTTTAATTTGCATCATTAACATTTTCTCCACTTTCTTGTGCGTAAACAATCAGCAAAACAATAAATTAAGTTCTGATTTTATAGCATTTGTCAATTTCCCAAAGACAACTAGGATGTGCAGTAGACAGAGTACTGGGCCTGGAGTCAGGAAGACTCATCTTCCTGAGTTCCAATCTGGCCTCTGATACTTACTAGCTGTGTGACTCTGGGCAAGTCACTTCACCTTGTTCACCTCTGTTTTCTTATCTGTCAAATGAGCTAGAGAAGGAAATGGCAATCCACTTCATCATCTTTTGCCAAGAAAACCCCAAATGGGGTCATGGAGAGTTGGACATGATTGAAAAATGGCTGAACACAGCAACAAGATGTAAAAGCTCATGATGAAAATTTAGCAGTCTTCTTTTGGGTTCAAACTGACTACTCTACATCCCTGCTTAGAACTTAACTTAGCCACATTTTAAGATGAGGAAACAAGTCCAGAACATAGGAAACGACTTGTCCCATGTAACCAAGTGAGCGAGAGGTGGACCTGGCCTCCTAGCTCATAGGCCCAGTTATCTTACTTTTACACTGATATGACCCTGCTGAACAACTAAGGAGTCAAAAAGTAGTCCTAATATTAAAGGAGGTTTAAATAAATGACCTCTAACATCCCCACCCACACCCACACCCACCCCAGTCTTAAAAGCTTATGTGCCTACATAAATGATGTTAACGCGATTCCAACAAGGCTGAGACAGATTACCAAACACCACCAACACTTACTCCATCTGATCGAACTTACTAAAGCTTAATGAAGCTTTTTTAGGTCTTGAGAGGCCCGATGAGGCTTAACAAGTGTAATGAGCTCAATTAAGCTTATGATGTCTAATCAGACTTCAAAAGGGTTTGGTGGGGATCAGTAAAGCTTTGGCACAAATGAGTGCGAGAAGACTTAACCATGCCTAACTAGATTTACAGAAGTCCAACTGGACTTAATGATGGCTATTTCTGTGGATGGAAATCAACTTTAATGAAGGCTAATGAAACCAAGAAAGACCCATAAAAACGATGAATGAATAAAGATGTTTAATGACTTTAGACTCATAGACTGCTAAAGGTAAACAAGACCTTGGAATCTAAAATGTTGGAACTGGAAGGGTGTCTTAGACTACTGACTGTCAGAGCTGGGGAGACCTTAGAGAACATCTAGCACAATTCCTTCATTTTACAGATAAGGAAACTGAAGCTCAGAGAGGAACTTGCCCAGGATTACATAGCTAACCAATAAGAGAGCCAGGACTAGACCCCAGGTCTTTTGAGTGTAATGTGCTAAATTAGTGTTAAGGTTGTAGTTAACCAGGTGAGAATCAAAATCAAACCAGGGCCCCCAAACTAATCTAATCTGGGAAAGATGTATAATACTGCTAAATTACTCTCCTGCTTCACCCAAAAGCATTTTTTGAAAAGGATGGCTTACCCTTAGAATTGGGGCCAGCCAGAAGCAGCTTTTGAAAGTGTTCTGCAGCATCCCCCATCTCCCTTCTCAGATACCTTCCTCCTTTCCTATCCTTACTATGGCTTCCCTACTCTCCTATTTACCCCTCCTCATCCCCAAGATAGACAGAGCATGGAGGAGTTGATTGGAAATAGCTGGAGGACCAGGTTGAGTGCATTCATGTTATCAAATACTTTCATCCCAAGGAAAAGTAATTTGCAGCTGCCCATCATCCTCCAAAGGAAAGGAAGATGTCCCTTTTCCTAGTCCTCCAATGTATGGATTTTAAGCATAAAAAGGCATGGGAAAAAATCGAGCAGGCCTGGCATTAATCTCTTCTATAGATGCCATGATCTCTTAATGACTTGAATTCCTAAACTTGCCATCTCTCTATCCCCAATAAACATCCCCTCACCCTGGGAATTTTTAACTCTTTTTATGCTGGAAAAATAGGTAAGATCCTTGGTTACAGGTAACTAGATGGGAAAGTGGATAGAGGATAGGATTTGGAATTTGGAATTGAACCAAGTTCAAATCCTGCCTCTGACATTTACAAGCTATGTGACCCTGGACAAGTTACTTAACCTGTGTCTGCTTCAGTTTCTTCATCCAAAAAATGGAGATTATAATGGTACCTACTCCCAGGATCAAATGAGATATTTGCAAGGTGCTTTGCAAACCTTAAAGCTCTATACAAATGTTGTTACTATTACTATCATTAGGCAGTTATCTTACTCTGGTGGGGTCAACAAGCTTTCTCTCTTGGATACATAGGATGATTCATGTTTCTATCCAACATGAAATATTCTGTTCTATTTATTCTCCAGTCCAGCTCTACCTCACCAATTCTTACCAATCCTTTGAGGCCTGGTTCCCATGACACCTCCTTCAGGAAGCCATCCAAGATTTGTGTCTCTCTCTTAGCACTCAACTTAATGTCTTTCTTACATAAAATATGCACTCAACAAATGTTTGATGATGACATCCTAAAGGCTTTTTTTAAACGTTTTTCACACTTTCCTTTGTTCTTTTCTACACTTTATTCTTCCTTCCTGCCTTCCCTCTGCTTTCTCCTTGCCTTTCTTTCCTTCAGGTTCCCTTCATATTTATTGATTCATTTTTTTTCTTTAACAAACCATCCTGTTCTTCAAGGATTTAAAAAAAAAGAATGAAGAAAAGGCAAGGTCCTTCTCATCAATAAACTTCATTTGGTACATATACTTTCTTGTATCATTATTTAACTACATGTATCTTTGACCTCCAACATAGGCAGTAAATAATTTTTTCATGTGACTATGGCCCCCAACAAGACCATTAGCCCCTGGAAGGCAGAGGACTATTTCTTGTGCTAATGTCTTCTCCATAGGGTCTAGTATAGCCTTATACACATACCTAGTGCACCTTAAATAGTGTTAAACAAATATTTGTCTCACACTACAGATCGCAAACTCAAGTTACTTCTACATAATAGCTAGTACTCTGTTTTGGGTCCAGGTGTTGTCCAACCAAGTGAGCTAATCTTGGGAATCCAAAAAGTGGGATGGTCATTTTGTTCTGTTTTTCTGATTGTTGTCCATCAGAGAATTCAGAACAGGCTATCCCAGTGTGGAATAGGCTGGTTCCTCAGGATGTGTTTCTTTAGAGCTATAACAGATCATCCACTGCTTTCTGGGCTATCTTGGCTTTTATCTTGCCACTGGACTTCGACTCTGGAAGAGAGAGTGAGTTTGAGGACTTGGTGCAACTCTGCTTCACTTAAATCCAATTCACATGCAAGTCAAGATATCACTCCATGATGTCAGTGGTCCTTTTGGAAAACGAAGTGGGAATAATAACTGTGACTACCCTGAAAGTCTACGATTCTTAATGAGATCCTACCTCTGTCACTTACTACCTGTGTGATCCTTGAACAAATTACTTAATCCCTCTGGACCTCAGTTTCCTCTTTTGTAAAAATAGGGGCTGGGTCAGATAAAAGTATCCAACTCCACTGACTGCTGTAGGAACTAGATTAAAATGCAATTAGGAATGTTTAACAAAATAAATTAAAATACAGTACAACCTAGATAGATAATGTTGATGTTGGTTTTCTAAATGGCCCACAGGGATTGTTTCTATTTGATTTTCATACCACTGGGCTAGATGACCTCTGTGCTAGAGGTCTTGGTCTAGAACTTTGACCTTTGGTAAGCAACTGTACCTCTCAGTTTCACCATCTGTGTAATAGGGATAATAATACATGCACTTACAAGATAGGGGTGATATGAGTAGCAAATGAGGTGATGGATAAGAAAGTCCTTTACAATCATAAAACATTATAGAAATGCCCTTCAGTACTTTAAGGATTCAAAATTACTTTGTGGTGGGTACAACTTCCACCAGACCCCTTCCTCCATGCCTTAGTAGACTGTCTTGATGGGGGAAGCTTCACTGATGGTGAAGGGGTACAGAATAATATTTAAGAAGTACATAGCTTTCTTTCTCTTTTACAAAGAGATTTTTACTACAAGAATAGAAGGTTAAAAAAATCCCTCCCCCACTCCTGGAAGCATACTTTCTCCTATGCCACCCTTAGTCTATAGGGAGAGTGGACTTAGACTTAATTGAGTTTCTAAAGACATTTACCCAACCAATTCACTTCCAAGGGCAGCATGACCAATGGGTGGATGGGTGGATCCCTGCTACAGTTAGGCTAGGTCAATCCAGTCACTCAGGGACCTTGCTCTCCATTATCTGGTTTTCCACAAATGTTGATATAGATTCCAGCTCTTGAATTCTGGTGGCTGGCTCTCTTGATCTTTTGAAAATCACAAGGTCATAGTCATCTCGAATCTTTTTCACCTAAAACAGAAAAGAACAAATACAAAAGAAGCAAAGAACAGAAGCCTGAATTCACAGGCAGAATATTGACCTTGGAGAGGAAGGACCAGAGGCTGCTCCCTTCATAACATTGTCTGCTCTCAACAGCAGCTAATCAGGAAAAAACAGCCATACACCCGAACTATGGATCATTCTTGTGTAGTTTCAGTCATGCCTGACTTTTCGTGACCCTATTTGGGATTTTCTTGGCAAAGATGCTGGAGTGACTTGCCATTTCCTTTTCCAGCTCATTTTGCAGAAGAGGACACTGAGGCAAACAGGGTGAAGTGACTTGATGAGGGTCACACAGCTAGTAAGTGTCTGAAGCCAAATTTGAAAGCAGGAAGATGATTTTTCCTGGCTTGAGGCTCAGTGCTCTATCCACTGGGTCTTCTAATTGCCTGAGTCATAGAGGGAAGCAATTTTATATTCTTGCCTGATTGGGAACCAAATTAGCTAGTTAGGGTATCTATTCTTTTAGGATCACAGGATCAAAGATCTAGAATAAAAAGGAATCTTGGAGTCCAACTTTTTCTTCTTACAAATGAGGAAGCTGGGGCCCATGGATGTTAAGTGACTTACCCGAAGTTGTATACTCCTCTAGATGTATAAGTAAGCAGTACCAAGTCATTTAAATAACCCCATCTAGCCACTTAAGAGAAACTGCAGTAGAATGGAAAATAAAGAGAGATGAGGTGTTCCCTTTAGCCACTGGACCTGCAATGGAGTGATAACCAGGTGGAAATTGTACTACCTAAGGACTGACAAGGTACAAACTGTGCTAAGTCATCATGGAAGTGAGATGGAAGATCTGCTTATAAGGTGAAAGTGAAGAAGGTTCTTGTAACCCCTGCGAGACCTGCTCTACCTCTATAACAGCAAGGACTCGGGCATACGAAGGAGGGCCTGCTGTACAGGTTCTTAAGATTGGCTTTTCTAAAGGGAACTCCTTAAGGGACTTCTCAGCAGCTCCCCAGAGTCCATTAGACCGAACAAACACTTCCAATGAGTAAGCCTCAAAGTAAAACCTCGCCTCACAGTATTTATACACTTTTCAGACCTAGAGGGCATGATCTTCTGACCCAGTACCTCAACAGAAATTAATAAAAGGTATTAAGGCTTATTAATAGGAAGAGAAGATCTTTAGCTCTTCCCCCACCCATCATTAACCTTACATTAACATTACAGAGTCCTAGAACTGTGGAAATCAACAAACAAAAATGGACTTCAGAAAAATAGAAGCACTCTATTATGAAGAAAAAAAATACACTCAGCAGACACCAGGAGCCCAGGGTCCTATACCTCTAAATGGCCATGTTAGAAAGCTGGTTCCTAGGAAAAGAGAATGAACATCAGCTGCAGGGAGCTGAGGAGAGTTACACGAAAAAGTTGTAAGAACTGAAAGCTAGAGATAGGGACCACAATGCAGGATAGAAATAGCATCCTCTGCAAAAACAATCAGAGGTACCTTAGGAGGGCCGTGGATGTAGAGGAAGTAACCTACTAGGTTTTCAGTATTGTAAGTGTGTCCGATGGGGAGGATTACTTACGTGTGGGTATTGCTATTTTCTCTGCATTCTGGAAATAGCACTACTGGATTACACTTACTCCTAAATAAAGCAGTCTATGTTTGAGCCTTCTGGCATTATATGCTTAGGAGGAGAGTGGTGATTTTCTCTAGAAAGGAAAAATCATGTCAATTACTGCAGTTCCTAGGTCATCTGGGTGGGGATACATAAGAGAAATGCAAAGCCCCCTAAGCTCTACAATGTGCCCTTCTTACCAGGAGAGTTATATAGTGCAATCTTTTCATTTTATAGTTGAGGAAACTGAGGGACCTTCTAATCAAGACTATTGTCTGGCAATTTTCCCTATCCAGTACCTAGTCAAGAACTAGGGAAAACTATTGGTGGTGGATGTTTTGCTTTGTTTTTTTAGAAAGGATTCTGTACAGTTAAAGTAGAAGACACCAAGTCTATAAGTAAAGGGGGATAGTCCAAGAGGGCCCCAGTTATCCATGAATGTGCACTCTGCCTGCTGCTAATCCATATGGGACAGTTGAGCCTGCTTCTCAGTAGGTGTGATATAGAGTGGTGAACAAAAGTCATTTAATTGGCTGGTAGACTGAAATTGAGTATGTATACACAAGGCCCCAATGAAGGAATTGGGCCTCTCTCTTTCCTGGTGGTGAGCGAGACAAGAATTGCTGTGCTAGCAGTCACACAGTACATAGCCCTCTCTGGCAGGGGACATGAGTAGTGCCCTCTGCCTACTCTTCCAAACAAGATTGCCTCACAGACATGAACACATGCTGCTTCTGATTTCTGCCTCTTCATGTCCATTCTTTCCTGATCTTAGAAAAATGGATGTAGGATATGGAGTGGACCTGATCTTCAAAATGTTGGAGTAACCACCTGGAATCTACAGCAGAACCTGAGTCAGCTGCAACAGTATTTGAGCCACTGAAGTAATGGGGATTAACCTTCGTGATTAAGTCCAGAATGGCATCAACCCAGAGGCCAAGACACCATATCTTACAGGCAAATGAGCAACTGATCCATTCAACTATGCCATATATGGAAGTGAACTTGGCAGAAGAATTGTTTTAGCAACCACTTTGAATATCGGTTCATTTTCCTCACGGACCAGGGTAATAGAGGGAAGAGTGTGCCATGGTGCAGAAACAGTGTGTTTATAATTCAGTTCTTGCTATATCTTCTCAGTAAACAGACCTTTGCCAAAGCTAATTGACTTCCACTCAAGGTGGCTGCCTGAATGGAGGTGACCGGACCCAATTTTCACATTCCTACTTCAACCAAAATCTGACATTTATACTAGAATGAATAACAATTAAAAAAAAAATCCAATGAGAAACTGTAATAAGGGACTATTTCCATTCCAGAAATACACAGAAAGGCAGCCAGAATTCCACAGGCAAAAAGAAAGGGGTTGACAGCAAAGCCAGAATCAGGGCAGTTAAATAAACCTAAAGCTCCTAGTTCAACCAGAGATTGGCCGGAGACCCTTGCAATCTGCAAGACTCTATGTCCAGAGGAAGCAAAAGTAGAGAGTTCTCCCCATAAAAATCCCTAGAATGGTCAGAAGACCACAGGAGTGAGTTGGACTTTGTAAATCCAAGGGAACAGCATTGTTTGTATGGGGATGTGATGGCAAGCAAAATAGTATCTTTTGCTGTTTTTGTTTTAGTATAATCAAGTGCCTCTGATTGAATCTTGCTTTTATCAATCAAGAGTCTTTACAAGGAGTAAAGTACAGAAACAAGAATTTCTTTCAGAAACAGCATATGTATTTGTACTGTTAATTATTTTCATGTGATTAACGATCTTCCCCATCCATTAATAGGCCTGTCCATTAATGGGAGTTTGATTAGGGAAGATTTGTGGGAAGGCCCAAGCCTTTTGTTAATGAGGCACTGGTTCTCAAGGGTTATGATGCCCTCTGCCTCTAAAAAAGGTATAAATACTCCGAGTTGAGGTTTTACTTTGAGGCTTACTGACTGGAAGTGTTTGTTTGACCAGATGAGGACTCTGGGAAGTTGCTAAAGGAGCCCCCCCGGCTTTGGAAACCTAGATGTTGGAGCTTCCCTCTCTAGTAACTATGGTCAGATAGTTGGTACTGTCTGTTGAACTCAGGCAGATGAAGCCATGTCTGTTGATCTTTGATTTCTCTGTGTTTTCTTTGAAATTCAGGGTGCTGATTCCCCTGAACTAGGTGAATGATGTATGTGCTTGGTTAAAGCAACTTGAAAGTTGCTTTCCTTTTATGAATGCAGATCTAAAAACCTGTGATAACCTGTGTATGTCAAGGTGCTTACTGATACAGGGAATTACTCAAGCACCCATGGGATCTGAGGTCCTTAGCATTCAGTTCTGAGATGCCATGGCATCTCTGAAGATCCAGCAGAAAAATCCAGAGGAGGAAGTCACTGCAGGAACCCAGATGGCCCAGAGTGAGACCAAGCATGGATGACCACCTCACCCAAGAAAACATTGACCTGTATTTTTTTTAAATTATTAATTATTAGATCTAGAGAAACCTCGAAATCCAGCCTAGAAGGAGAAAGTAATTCTATAATGACTGCAAGTAGAGACTTGAAGGGAAAAAGAAGAAATGCAGCAAGAGATTTTTTAAATAAAATAAAGTATTAGAAGAATAAGTAAATTAAAGACAGTAAGATATTTTTTAATCAAAGTAACATACTCCTTGAAAACTAGAATAAACTAAACAGAACTCAGTGACTCCATGAGATAGCAAGAAATATTAGCACAAAATCAAAATTTAAAATAATTGAAGAAAATGGAAGATATCTAATATATAAAACAGCTAACATGGAAAAAGGGTCAAGGAGAAATCATTTAAAAATCATTCATCTCATAAAAGCTCTATAGGATATCATACGTGTACCTACCAGTGCTCTGACCAAAGGGAATGTAAATTTTAATCTCTGAAACTTTATCTTGTTTTTTCTTTTGCTCTCTTAAAGATCAACCTTAAACCCAAATCACTCTGGCCCCAGACCAACCCCTACTTGATAACTGTTTGGGCCCTGCTTGGCTTAGAATGAGTGTAAATAACAATTGTTTCTATTTTGGCCAGAAACTGTGAGGGTCTTCCCCTCCCAAATCTATTTTTTTTAAAGATGCCATTCTTTGTCTCTTTTTTTAAAGCCTTAATTACTGATGCTACCTCAGTCAAACTGAGACTTGTTAAAGACCTTAGCTTGAAAAGGTCAAGGTCCCCCACTGCATCCTGAGTCATCTCCAGCTGTCCTGATCCATATCTGACCACTGGACTCAGCTGGTTCCAGAGGAGCCCTCCCTCACTTAAATCCAATTCACTTGCATGTCAGGATATGACCTCCCTGATGTCATGGTCCTCTTCAAGAATGAAAGACAAACAACAACCTTTCTGGTGGCAAAGAAATGGAAATTGAAGGGACGCTATCCATCCCCAGAGAAAGAACTAATGGTTTCTGAATACAGATTGAAGCATACTTTATAAACTTTTAAAATTTTTCTTGAGGTGCTTTTTTGTCTATGTTTTCTTTCACAACATTACTAATATGGAACTATTTTGCATGACTATACATGTATAACATATCAAATTGCTTGCCTTCTCAAGGAGGGGGCTAACAGGAAGGAGGAAGGAAGAGAATTTGGAACTCAAAATTTTAAAAATTAATGTTAAAAATTGTTTTTACATGTAACTGGGGGAAAATACTAAAAAAAAAGAAAAGAGAAAAAAAAGTAATTGATCTCCCTGAAAACCCAGATTGCTTTTTTTTTAAAAAAGCCTAGACTCTATATTTCAAAAAAAAAAAATCATAAATGAAAATCTCCCAGAATGATTAGAAACAGAAAATAAAATGGAGATAGAAAGATTCCCCCAATTGTCTCCTGGCAGGAATTTCAACAGGAAAAGTGCTAGGAATGTTATAACCAAAATTCAGAGCTCCCACATCAAAGAAAAAATACTGCAAACATTTAGAAAGAAAAGAGTTCAGGTAGCAAGGAACTAAGGCAGGGAGGTTGCTCAATGGAGAGAGCACTGAAAGTGGTGTCTGGAGGACTTGAGTTTAAATCCGACCTCAGACAATTACTAGCTATGTGACCTTGGTCAAATCACTTAACCTTATTTGCCTCAATTTCCTCATCGGTAAAATGAGTTGGAGAAGGAAATGGCAAACCACTCCAGGATCTTTGCCAAGAAAATTCCAAATGGGGTCATTTAAGAGTCAGGCATGACTGAAATGACTCAATAACGACCAAGGAACTACAGTCAGGCAAAAGGACAGTATAATCTTGCAAAGTAATATATGTGTATATACATGCACATATATGTATATCTGTGAAGTGGCTCATGTGGGAATTTGTCTTGTGTACACATATGTTTATATATGTGTGTATGACATGGTGAATGTGGGAATTTGTCACCTATACATACATCTAACATGGCCAATATGGAAATTTGTTTTGACTGTACACATTTATACAGTCAAGTGATGAATAATATTGTCATGGTAACATTTTAATAAGGGGAAAAGAAATGTGTTCTTTCATAAGTTTAATGTGCCCAAAGGAATTAAATAAGAAAAACAGAGTACCTGGGGGAGGAGATGAAAATGAAGTGGATACACACACACACACACACACACACACACACACACACACACACATGAGGCACAGAGAAAGAAAGAGAACTTCAGTCTGCACTCTTGACTCTTGAGCCCATTGATTCTCTATCTGGAGGTGAACAGCATCTTTCATCATGAGTCCTCTAGTCTCAACTATTATTGGTGTGCATATACTTTTTACTAGTTTACGTCTCTAATATCCAAATCTCCACCAACGTGCAGAGGAGATGCTGCAAGAAAGCACACTACTATCAAAAGAAATTAATTCAATTCAATTCAATGAATATTTATTAATAACCTGCTTAGTGCATATCCCTAGGTTGGGGCAGCAACATGAAGGTATATAAGATACAGGCTTATACAGGACAACACACTATCTCCCTCATATAATTCTAGACACCTTAATAGGCAAGGCTTTTGATGAGAGGGTTACTGAAGAATTAGTAGCCTAGGGAAAAATGTATGGTTTAGAACAACAGAGAATTTTTACCTCTGATATTCTCTTAAAAACATGATGAAATTTAGTTTCCCTGCCCTCTGATTCCCAAGCCATGGGTTCCCCACTTCACTAAGAAAACTGTTTCTAATGTTCTGTACTGGTCCAAACGATCCAGTCAGTATAGAGTATGACAGTCTGAGACCTATTTTCTGTTTTAAAAATTAAATTTTATTAATATTTTATTTTTATATCATCTATATTTCCCACAATATCCTTGATTCTATCCCTTAGAATAAAATTAGTTTATAAAAATTTGAGAGAAAAAATAATTTTATGCTGTTCTTTACAAAGGAGTCAAGGTGAGGAAAGTTGGAGTGGGGCAGGGAGAGAGAGATATCTTTTCTTTTTTCCCATTTAATTTAATTTTATTTTCACTTCCAGATTTTTCACCCACTCTCCTACCCACTAAGAAGGAAAGAAATACAAAACACATCAAAATATGTAGTTAGGAAAAAAAATTCTGCATTAACCATATTCCAAAGAAAGCAATAAAAGGAAGGAAGAAAGGAAAGAAGGGAGGAAAAAAGGAAGGAAGGGAGGAAGGAAGGAAGGGAGGAAGGAAGGAAGGAAGGAAGGAAGGAAGGAAGGAAGGAAGGAAGGAAGGAAGGAAGGAAGGAAGGAAGAAAGGAAGGAAGGAAGGAAGGAAGGAAGAAAAATCATGCATCGGTCTCCACTCTGAATCTACCAGTTTTCAACCTGGAGGAAGAAATTTTTCGTCATTAGTCCTTTGGAACTATGGTGGGTCATTGTGTTAATCAGAGTTACTAACTTTCACAGTTGATTATCTTTACAATGTTGCTGTTTCCACATAAATTGTTCTCTTGGTACTGTTCACTTCACTTTGCATCAGTTCATATAAGTCTTCCCAGACTTTTCTGAAACTATCCCCCTCATCATTACTTCCAGGACATTCTATCACATTAATGTACCATTACTTGTTCGGTTATTCCTCAATTGATGGATGGGTAGCCCCCTCCATTGATTCATCACCACAACAAAAAGAGCTCCCATAAATACTTTTGTATGTATGGGTCCTTTCCTTTTTCTTTGATCTCTTTGGGAATTAGACCTATTGCGGGGTCAAAAAGTATCAACAATTAGTAGTTTTGGGGGCATAGTTCCAAATTGCTTTCCAGAATGGTTGAATTAGTTCACAACTTCAGCAACAGTGTATTAGTGTACCTGGGGGGCAGCTAGGTGGTGCAGTGGATAGAGAACCAGTGCAGGAGTCAGGAGGACCTGAGTTCAAATCTCACCTCAGACACTTGACACTCACTAGCTATGTGACCTTGGGCAAGTCACTTAACCCCAATTGCCTCATCCTGGGTTATTTCCTGATGAATATCTTGTCACTGGATTCAGATGCCTCTGGAGGAAACATGAGGCTGGTGGCACAGCCCTCCCTCACTAAAAGCAAAGTCAAGTGCAAGTCACATCATTAATTCTCTGATGACATGGTCTTCTTCAGCAATGAAAGATGAACACACGTTAGTGTACCTACCACATTTCCTCCACCATTTATCTTTTTTCCTTTTTTGTCACCTTAGTCAATCTGATGCATATAAAGCGGTACCTCAGAGTTGTTTTTAATTCATATTTATCAAATTATTAGTGATTTAGAGCATGTTTCATATGACTATTGATAGCTTTGATTTCTTCCTCTGAAAACTGCATGTTTATTTCCTTTGAGCATTCATCAATTGAGGAATGGCTCTTGTTCCTATAAATGTGGCTCAGTTCCCTATATATTTGGGAATGAGACCTTTATCAGAGAAACTTGCTGCAAAGATCCTCCCTATTTCCTGCTTCTCTTCTAATTTTAACTGCATTGATTTTGTCAGTACAAAAACTTTTTAATTTTATGTAATTGAAATTATCCATTTCACCTCTATGAATCTATCTTTCATGAACTCTTTGCCTATCCATGGATCTGACAGGTAATTTCTTCCATGCTTCCTTAATTTGCTTATGATATCACCCTTTATGTCTACATCATAGGCCCATTTTGAGCTTATCTTTATAAACAGTGTGATGTTAATCAGTGCCTGGTTTCTGCCAGACTGCTCTGGGAGGTATCTTTTCATAGCTATTCTCAGAGGTCTGTCTTAGTCATTTTAATTTTGAAGTAGTCAGTTTTGATTGTTTTGATTAGCATTCTTTCCGTTTACATTGCTGTAATCATTTTGTATGTTACTCTCCTGGTTCTGCTTATTTCACTTGTTGTCACTTCATATAATTTTTCCCCATGCTTCTCTGCATTCAGTTCACTATATCTTGCAGCACAGTTATAGTATATCATATTAACATATAGCAATTTGTTTAACCATTCTTCAGCTGATGGGCTTGTTTCTAATTCCTTTGCTACCACAAGTATTGCTACAAATAAATATTTTGTTTTATATAGAACTTTTCTTTTGTCTTTGAACTGCTTGACACATTCAAGAACTAGTTTTAACATCTTAATTATTTTCTGAGCTTCACATTCAGGACATACTTTGTATGTCCTATGGTTACCCAACCTTGGCACAAGTGAAACTTGATTCCCTTGTTATGTTTGATCAAGCCCTAATAATTTAGCTGTAATGCCTGTTGGATATTGAATCATTTTCTGTTGACATGAACAGATCAGCATGTTTGTTTTGAGTAATGCTACCTATCATAAAAGGCAAACACATTCATCCTTCCATCATCTTTGCTAAGGCATTAGTTTCCAACAGAGCATGAACATTTCCTTCTGATTGAATGATCCAATGATGGTTCAACCACTGTGTATCCCAGAAGGGAGGATTCTAGGACAATTTTTTTCAAGTCATCTATGTGCTCAATAATGTCTTTTGTAACACTTCTTACACCAGTCATTATTAGTATGCTACCACCAATGTACACCTTCCACGGGTCTTTCCTTTAACCTTTGTATCAATTGTAATTGTGATTCTTCTGAGATTTTCAACATTCACAGCCACATAGAATAAATGACAGAATAACATTATTACAAATATACTTTGACAGCATGGAGCTACTTAGAATTACTAAAAACAATATATAGTTTCCTAAATGTGATCAAGACCAATCTCCTCTTTCTACTTAAAAGTGAGCCCAGTTCATCATCCAGCTGAAGGGATAGCCCAGGAGAGAGAGAGAGAGTGAGAGAGAGAGAGAGAGAGGAGACACAGAGAGGGTGAGAGAGGGAAGATAGAGAGAAAGAAGAGAAAGAGAGGAAGAAAGAGAGAAAAAGAAGCAGAAACAGAAGAAGAGGAGGAGGAGGGAGAAGAGGAGGAAATGAGGGAGGGAGGAAGAAAATAAGAAAGGGAGGTATTTAGAGAATACACATATAGTAAGTACTTCATAAATGTTGTTGGTTTTTGATTGATTGTCTCCTTTTTGATCATCTCTTACTCCTCTTCTTACACTGAAGCTAATTTCCAAGATACCTAGCTTGGTAGATTTTCGTAGGCAGGTGTTTTCCTTCCTTTTTTAGCATAAAGCCCTTTTGATTAGCTTTTCCAGATTTTAATCAAATACAATTTTACCAGCTCCTGTTAGGTGCATTACATTTCTGGCCAAATGCCCATCATTCCTGTATTTTACGCCATGGCCCAGAAATGACTGTTCTCAGGGAATATCTTAAAGCTCTTGTACAATGTTCTATGTCATCTACTAAATGACTACTTTACATTCCATCACAAACACACTTGGGGGCCAGATCTTATATTATTAAATGTTACTTCCTGAATCTGTTTTTCTCTTCTGAAATCCTTCCCTTCAACTGATGTTGAAAATACCATTTTCCCCCTAAGGCCTTTGGTCTCTTGCCTAAGACTTCATAATCCTTAGCAATGCTTTTTAGATTCCTTCTGGCAATATCACTTGTGCCTATGTGATTTACCAGAAGCAGGTAGCTGTCAAAGTTTAATTATGTTTAGAAGAATCTCCAATGTCCCACTATACTCCAGGATACATACTCTGGGGAGAAAATGACATTTTTGTTGTTAAGGCTAGGTCAAAATATAATTGCCTTAGTACCTCTTAGCAGGAAGTTACCAATTACTATTATTCAGCTACAGATTCACATCATCATTCCTTGGAGACCCCAGTTCTGCTGGGGGTCCAAATCCCTCTATTCAAGAAGTCTCTTATCTGTAGCTTAGCTCCCAGTGTTCAGTCCTTTCTTTTCTCCTCCATGTTATATGCTTCTGTCCTCCAATCCTGTGGCACAGATTAGGCTTCCCTTCTGCCTTTTTATGTCCCCCTTTTTCTTCTTACATTGAAATCCTACTTCGTTTTTTTTAAAGGAACACTTTAGTTTCTCTGATAATCTGGATATGGTCGAAGTGGACACCAATGGGGGCTCATGAGCTATGGCATTGGAAAAGACTCCCTAGTACTAGATCTCTAGTATTAATTCTAGACTCTGAGAAGACATAATAGTCACATCCTGGTGACCTGCCTAACATCAGTGTGCCTAGCTTCCCACAGCATTGCCTGCCCCACATTGACTATCCCATTGGTTTTAAATATTTCCAATTTTCTTGGAGAGAGGTTAAACCTCAGAGTAATTTTAATTCTCCTTTTTCTTATTGTTAGTGATTTGGAACATGTTTGCATGTGGTCATTTGTACCTTGAAAATTACCTTTATTAAAGCTATTCTTGATCATTTATTTATCAGGGAATGGTTTCCAGTGTTATAAATTTGCATCAATTCTCTGTACATTTGAGATGTGAGATTTTCTTATTAATGATATCTGGTGCAATTATTTTTCGCATCCATTTTTCCTTTTCCAATTTTGTCTTTGTTTTTATTCATGTGCAATGGAGAACTGGCCATTAAGAGCCCATCCTTAAAAGCAGACACAGAATGGATATAGTGCACACACTGATGGGAGTTACCCACATGGACTTTGTAACATTTCAAAGTATTCCAAGACTGTTTATTCTTACCCCTTGATAAGGAAAGGATTTTCAATTGGCTAAGCTATAATTAAGCATGCATACAAAAGGCCTCAGTGACTCAATTTTCTTTTCTTATCTTCCCTATCTGGTTGTCTTTAAGTGGAGAGGCCATAAATGCCCTGAGTTTCTTGGTGAGAAGAGTGTCAGTGGCTTACTCTCCCACAGGTTGACATGAAGCCACAAGTTCAGAGCTATGCTATTCTGGCCTTGTGGTACCTATTCATTTCTGCTTTTGGTGAAGAAGCAGTAGAAATGGAATGGACTAGGATGTGACCTCACAGACTTCAGAAAGTCAGGAGAGCACCACAGGGTTATGAATTTGAAGAGAAAAGTTAGGTCGGAACAGAGTTGATGGACTGGGAGAATAGAAAGGGCAGAAGATCTGGAGTCAAGGGGAGGCCAAGGAATACATTTAGGATAAGTAAAAAAAAGGAAGAAGTATTGGAGGTATAAAGGGGAGGGTGTAAATTGATTGAATCAATCACTCCACCCTACTTAAAGTAGCAAACAAAATGGTCTAGCTTTGATACCTTTATCAGGTAAGAACACAAATCAAAGACATTAAACTAACATTTGACCTGCCTCTCCCACTGGTTCTTCTGTGACAGCAAAACAATTCAGAACCCAGCATTTGGGTTTCTGGACTTTATGGGAGAGCCCAATTCCATGTAAGTCTCTGGAAAGGAAATGTGGCATTTGTGGGTGGGGAGTTGGAAGGAGTAGAGCTTCTATCTTCTCCCCACTAATGACCAAAGGATGACTTTATGAGCACTGGAGAGTCTGAGGTTTTGAACTTTTCATCAGCATCCTGGTAATAATAATGACAGGTGAAGCTCCTTCATGCAGAGCTAAGCATTCATGAAAGAAAGGCAGCTCCAAGACTTTATAAGATTCCAAAAAGAAGCTATATCATGCCTAAGAAGAAACCACCCCCCCAACCGAATACTACAACAAAAGGATTTCCAGGAGCTATGAGTTGTCCCTATCACCACATGTGCTTTATGCCTAAGCTCACTTTCCCCTAGACTCTACTTGTGAGAGAATATGTCACAGACTTTCTCAGGGACATTTTATATAAACTGTCCTTACTATACCACCTTCCTAAATATCAGTTTCTAAAAACTATTTAAACCTGAATGACTAATTGATGTCAACTAGGGGACAGATACCAGTGGGGCTATATACTAGAAAACTATCTCTCAACTCCTTATGATCTCATAGAACCCTAAGGAGAGAGGTAGTAGCTTCCCTCTGGGGACCTGTGAGTGGGAGCTGGGAGAAGAACTCCAGAATCTATGCTAAAAAAGAATAAGAGGTTGTGATCAGAAGGGGAAATTTCTAAGTTCTGGATCACAGATGGAGCTGTTAGCATGGTAGTGCAAGAGCTGGCTGTGGGGGGTGGAGCCAAATGGTGGAGTACAAGTAGAAATCAGCTTCAGCTCCTCCCCCAAACCCACCAAAAAACCTGTAAAAAACGACTCAACAAACTCCAGAGCAGCAGAAGCCGCAAAATGACAGACTGAAGCAAATTTCCAACCCAAGACAAGCTGGAAGATTGATGGGAGAGGTCTATTACAAAAGGCTGGGAGTGGAGCACAGTTTGACTTGGGCCCCACAGGCCTTAGGGGACTTCTCAACCCACAAATGCTTAAAGAAGCTTCAAAGGTCAGTGGGAAGGGTCTTTCAACTGTCTGAGAGGGGAACATGGTCCAGCTCTAGTCTCACCCCTACCCCCACCCCAGCTTAGAAAATGAACAAATGGGATAAAAGAGACAGATTGTAGATTCTTACTGTCTTGGTGAAGAGGTATTTTTTATTATTATCATTTTATTTGTTTTCACTGTTCTACAAGCATGTCCATATATCTTAGATTTTTTTCCCCTCCTTCCTCCCCTTCCCCCCACCTCCCCACTCCCTCCCTGAGAAGGCATACAGTTTTACATAGGTTATACACATACATTCCTATTAAATACATTTTCACCTTAGTCATGTTGAATAGAAGAATTAAAATGAATGGGAGAAGTCATAAAACAGACCAAAGCATAATACAAAAAACAATTATCTGCTTCATTCTGTGATCGAATTTTATAGTTCTTTCCCTGGATGTGGAAGGCATTTTGCCTTAAGAGATCATTGGGAATTATTTGGGAATTATATATAACCTTGCAGTGCAATGAAGTGCTAAGTCTACCAGAAAAACTCCTTGCACGCTGTAGTTGCTGCAGTGTACAAAGTTCTCCTGGCTCTGCTCCTTTCACCCCGCATCAGTTCATAGAAGTCTTTCCAGGCCTCTCTGAAGTCTTCCTGTTCATCATTTCTTATAGCACAATCATATTTCATTACATTCATATACCACAGTTTATTCAGCCATTCCCCAGTTGATGGCTATCCCCTTGATTTCCAGTTTTTGGCCACCACAAAGAGAGCTGCTATAAATATTTTTGTACATGTGGGACTCTTTCCCATTTTTATGATCTCTTTGGGATATAGTCCTAGAAGTGGTATTTCTGGATCAAAGGGTATGCACATTTTTGTAGCCCTTTGAGCATAGTTCCAAATTACTTCCAGAATGGTTGGATCAGCTCACAGCTCCACCAACAATGAATTAGTGTTCCAACTCTCCCACATCCTCTCCAACATTTATCATCTTCCAGTTTTGTCATGTTAGCAAATCTGATAGGTGTGATGTGGTAACTCAGAGCTGTTTTGATTTGCATCTCTCTAATCAATAGTGATTTAGGGCTTTTCATGACTATAGGTAGCTTTAATTTCTTCCAAAAAGGTATTTTCTTAAGTCATTGGTGAAGAGGAAGAAAACAACAAATCCAAAGCTCCTGAAGGCCTCTAAGAAAAATATGAATTGGTCTTAGGCCATGGAAGAGCTCAAAAAAAAAAATTCTGAAAATCAAGTAAGAGAAACAGAGGGAGAGAGAGAGACCAACTAGGTTTGTGCCTATGGATGAGGTTGTAGAAATTTGGGTATAAATATAATGGAAGAGTATCATGGTGTATACAATAAGAATCCATTCTATGGGGAATAGTTTCCAGGGCTAGAGAGAGGTAGACTAGAGAGATTTGGGTGCTAGAGCTAACCCCCATGGAGCCATACCAACATTTTACAAACTGTGGTGCCCAACTTTGGCAGATATAAATATCCTATTGGCACATTTCTTGAGTCCTAGTAGTCTGAGGAGGAGAAAATACATTGCTTGGGGTAATGCCAACAGATCCAGAGTCTGGATGTGAACATGGTTCATGACAACTGGGAAGTGCTTATGAGTATATGTGAGTAGGTCTGTGTTGATAGAAGGCCCTCGTGTTTACATGTGCAGTCACCCTGTACATCATATGTTGGCATTCTCCCCAGTAAAAGGCAGATAGAGAAACTCCAGTCTGATAGACCTGGTAGTTGCAGAAACAAAGATGGTGACCTGCCAACAGAGGTAAAGAAACATTCAGAAGATAGTGCCTGAGTACAGGCCCACAGATACTGAGGGAGAAACTTAATCTTGATCAAGGCTAGATAGAATTCCAAACCTCACTATTCTGTCATAGCACAAAACCCAGGCCCTTGCCCGAGTCCTCTTTCTTTATTGCAGTACAAAGCCCTCATTCCTGCCATAAACTGTAGGACTAGGAAAAGAATTCTGTTACTCATCTGAAGTCTTTCCTTAATGACTACAGAGTTTTCCTGACTTTATTTTTGAACTTGCCCTTATTTATCCTGTCCCTTCTCTCCAAAAGCATCTCGTTATGAATGGGCAAGAGATTTGAACTCAATGGTGGCTTGTTCCCTTTGCATTTGGGCATTTCCAAATTATAGCTATGTCCTGACTAAAGTGAATGATGAATCCCAGGAAGTGGTTATATGTATTCAGATCTGCACTATTTAAAGTTGTAATTACGTAAAATATGATAATTGGTTCTAGCCTGAAGGAAATATGCAGTGTTTATTCAAATAATGTGACCACTATATGGGATCCATTATTCACACTAATTGGGACATGACTATAAAGAGAAGCAAGAAAAAAACTTCCTTACCATTAAAGACAACTATTAGGGAGGTAATAAGTTTCCCATCAATGCAGATCTTGGCTGGAAAGGACCTTCAAGATCATTTAGCCCTGTCTCCCTCTTTTTACAAAGGAGGAAACACTAGACCAAAATGAAAAGTGAAGGGACCTATCCAAGGCCGTAAGTGCTAGGGTTGAGATTTGAACTCAGGTCCTCTGAGGACAAATCCAAAGCTCTTTGCAACACTCTACACTTCTTAATGCCACTTAAAAGAACATAAATGATATTGTCCCAAAGGATAGGACAAAAATTAGCAGAAATATTTCCTGGAAACACAAGGTATAAGTAAAAAGGGAAAAATAAAAATCTAATAAATTTTCAAAGTTGTTTAAATGTCTTTTAACATAGCAGCATGAAATCATAGCCTGACAGAATTTTGATGTAGAAAAAGTGAAGTATTTCATAATAAAATCAGATATGATGACCTTCACATACCCTAAATGGAGATGTATCATGTCTGCAGAAGATGGATGACAGTCAAGAATATTATGGGAGGGGACTTATGCTTTAGGCAGGGGCTTGGAATAGTTGACCTGTAAGGACTGATGTGTCTATAAATAGCTCCCTTTCCTCAGAAAAGCTCTGTGAGGTAGGTAATACAAGTGTGACTATCCTCAATTTATAGGGGAGGAAATTAAGGATCAGAGAGAGAAACTGGTCTTCCATTATCACTCAGCAAGTGAGTGTCAGAGAACTGGTGCTCCACCCAGGTATCCAGACTCTAAGGCCAGCCTGGCTTTCTACCTGCTATGTATATAAATCATGACATCAAAGAACTTTATAAATATACATATACATATATATGTATATATATATGTATGTATGTATGTGTGTATATATATACATATACATATATATGTCATAGCCCAAGTTATGTGTTCATAAGGATGATATACAAAATTGGAAATTTCTAAGAGGGTGACTTCCTCTGGCTTGCACCCTAATCTAGAGTTGAACTATCTGAACTATCTGAATTTGGCTCATGTCTAAGCTTCTAAAAAAGATAAAGACCTTCAGTTCCCATGCAAACAACCAGACAAGCAAAATATTGAATATAGGGAAGGTTTTATTTAACCCAACAACAGCAGTAAAAAAAAAAAAAACAAAGAATTTGTAACAAATCTCAAAGGGATATGTCTTATTTCTGGTGAGTACCACTTCTATAGAGATCTATACAATTCTCAAAATTTATTTTCACTGGGTGGACACCAGAGAAAGTATTCAGAGTAGCTACATAGTCAAACAATCCACTTTTACAGTTAGCCCCACCTCCTGGACTATACAGTGTCCCAAAGGTCTTACTGCAGTATTTGAGCCATTAAAACTGTCTGTTGGTCCAGGAACTCATTCCATTATTGACACTCCACTACTGTTGGCTTGTGTTCCTGCAGCTCCCATCTTGACCCAGAAATTTCTCACCACTTGGCCAGAGTCTCTGTTTTCATCTTGGAGTCTGGTGACTCCCTGGAGTCCATGTGAATGAGCAATCTTCCCTTCTGGGGAACTGATTCCGTATTTGGCTGACCAATTTCACTCTGTCTGATGACCCAGCTCTTGTTCTCTCTGCCTATCTGTGTCTCTGCTTTCTCTTTTAAAGACTAAGTCCAAGAGTGTATCCCTTGTATAAAAATTAAACACGAATGAGACAGCTTCTTTATATCCTCAAGATGGTAGCAATACAGCAGGCCCCCTCAAGGCAAGAAAGTCATTCCATGTCAAGTAGTTAACCCAATCCAAAGAACTTCACACCTAGACAAGCAACCACCATCAATGGGAGAATAAATCCTTGCAAAAAGAGATGACGAAGACTCAAAACATTACCTGGGCAAACCTGTTACATATATGAACATCTAACACTATTTGGATGACAAATAAAGTGGGTCAAACGTGTTACAAATGTCTATATTGTTTATTCTAGCCTAGAGATATCATCCTTTAAAAGTCATCTCTTTTCTTATTTCTTGTGTTCTTAAAGAAATAATACATATTGTCAATATTTTTTATTTTGTTTACTAAATCTCAAGGTTTCTCAGATTTATTGAATTTTCAGATTTGAAAAATGTTCTGCCTCAGAGATTATCTGGTCCAATTATTAATAGATTTAGCATTAGAAGAGACTTACAAGGTCATCTAATCCAACTCTGTTGTCATTTTACAGAGGAGGAAAGTAGGGCCCAAAGAAAAGTGACTTACTCCAGTTCAGAGAGGGGTAGGTGGCTAACTAGCTCAACTAACAGAAAATCACACTTAAAGACAAGATTATTTGCCCATGGTCAAATGGCTACTAATAGAGGGGGGAAAGAACCTAGGCCTCTGGGTTCCTAATAGAGTGACTTTTCAGATGAGATAGTATATGTAAAGTACTTAGCACAATTCTTGGCACATAGTAGATGCTTAATAAATATTTATTCCCTTTTCTACTACTACATGCTTCTAAATGTAGATAAATAGACAGATATAAACATATAGGCATATAATGTTTTAAAATTTCAATAAAATAGAGTACTTTAAAATAATTTTGTAACAGTGGCAATTTAAAAAATCATCATTTAGTGCAAGTGAAAATACAGGTTCTAGGGATTTAAGCCATGCTTTCCACCAAGTTGTGAGCTTAGAATCACCAGCAGTGTCAGATTCCTTTTCTCTCTTCTAAGATATCTATTCTATGCAAATAAAGTAAATTCCCCAATGAGTTGGACATATTTTTTGAGGTCCAGCTGCCTGATTAAAAGAGGGAGGTCAGAGACAGTAGCAAATTTCCTCAACTAATTAAAGACCCTGTTAATGAAGTGTTGGTTCATTTGTTTTGCAACTGTATATCAGTAACTTTCTGTTTTCTTTTTATTGTCATTCACATATTTTTTTTATTTAGCACCTTCATTTCCTAATATATCCATCCCTACCTCCTTCCCTTCAAATGTTGGGATGGGGAACACAAGTAGTGGGAGAAGGAGAGGACACTGTGGCATCATGATGCAAAACAGAGATTTAAAAAACATTACACTATGTTATTAAATAAACAAATAACAGGCATTGTTCTACTGTACCTGGTTTTCTAAAATTTCATTTCTATTTTAAGATTGGAACATAGAGTCATTCCTTCTAACCAAGAATAAAAATAATAGAGTAGGAGGAGTAAACAACCAACATATCGACCAAGTCCAGCAATGTATACAATGTTCCACACCCATAGTCCTTCACTTCTACAATGAAAGAAAGTTAGTTCATTCTCAAATGCATCTCCAGGGTCAAGCTTGATCAATATAATTATATAGCCTTCAGTTTCTATTTATATTCTTGTTTTCTATAGAAGTTGATGGTGAATTAATATCCCCTTTATTTCATTCTAAACCCCAGAATGCTCAACATGGCCTGATGACAAGAAACCTCAGAACCACGATATCGCTGTCTATAATCTCATATTTGCTATAGAGTTATTTAATTTACCATCAATATGAAAAAGTGCGAAGTATATAGTTCACATTTACTTCCATGTTCCTAATTGTGGAAAACTTTCTTATGGTCCAAAGTAAATATATAGCTTTACTATCTTATCTTCCAATCTTAAAACATAAATGAAATTTTAGAAAAGCCAAGCACAATAGAACAATGTCTTTTAACCATTTGTATAATATATCTTGTAATGCTTTTCAAAACCCCTGTTTTGCAGGATACCATAGTATCCTCTCCATCATCTCCCACTCCTTGTCTCCTTTATGCCAACATTTTAACACACCATTTCCATCTCATTTTACAGATGATGAAACTGAGACAATACAGAGTAAGTGACTTGCCCAGAGTCACACAATGAGTAAGTTTCTGAGGCCAGATTTGAACTCACAAAGATGAATCTTCCTGATTCCTGGCCCAGTTCTCTGTCCAATACACCACCAAGCTGGAAAGGCTTCTAAAATCTTTTGTGAAAAATCCTGGGTGCATGCGTGTGTGTGTGTGTGTGTGTGTGTGTGTGTGTATGTGTGTGTGTATGTGTGTGTGTGTATGTATGTGTGTGTGTGTGTCTGTGTCTGATTTGGACTCTTAACTTCTAACTCTCCTCCACTATACTACCTTGCTTCCCTTGTGTGGTCCAATGTCCCTGCACCAGCCAGTCAGAGATGGTGAGAGCTCTGGTGGTCTATGGATCTGTTCAAATTTCTAAATCTCCTCTGACAAATAGAAAAGATAACTGTAAGGTGAAACAGAATAGCCACTAGATGGTGCTGTTTCCTCAATTAGTCTCAGACCCTGTGCTCCTGCATCTTGTATCCATTATAGAGAGGATGGTATTTTCAGGTCTTTAAGTCAGACTCAGAATGCCAGCACTCAGAGGGAACTTAGATCTCATGTGTGTTTGTGCTTTATTGCTGAAGAAGACCATACCATCAGAGAAATGATGACATGACTTGTACTTGACTTTGTTTTTCTGCAGGTCACCAGCCTCACTTCTCCTCCAGAGCCAACTTAATCCAGTCACCAGATATTCATGTGGATGACTGGAGATGACCCAGGATGAAGCAATTGGGGTTAAGTGACTTGCCCAAGGTCACACAGCTAGTGAGTGTCAAGTGTCTGAAGTGAGATTTGAACTCAGGTCCTCCTAACTCCTGCACTGGTACTCTATCCACTGTACCACCTAGCTGCCCTTACTTAGATCTCAAAGCTTTACTCAAAGCCACTTCCTCCATGGAGCATTCCCAGATATCCATCCATACACATAGACACACCCATCAGTGATGACCTTTGCATCTCTCCGAATGTAATTATTTTGTAATATGGTATATTATTATACATATTCGGTCCAATTCAGTTCAGCAAATATGTATTTATCACCTACTACACAGGAGGAATCAGGCTCAGTAGATAAAATGAAAACAGAAACCAGTCTCTGCCCTTGAAGAGTTTGATTCTATTGGAAGGATACATGTACAAAGATTAGGAGGAAGGGGGGGAAAGATAAATTCATTAAAAGTGCGTACTAATTGAGTATGTCTGAAAGGTTTCAAGTAAGAGATGGCACCTGAACTAAGCCTTGAAGGGAAACTAAGAGGCAAAGGTGAAGATGGAATGCATTCTGGACGTGAGAAACAACCTCTCTCACAGCAAAAGGTGGTAGATGGAGGATCTACCAGATAATGGAAGATGGTCAAATTCTGAGAAGATCAAGTAGATGAGTTTGAATGGAGCATAAGAGTACATGAAAAGAGTGTGAAAGAAGTCTGGACAAGCAGGCTGGAGCCCAGTTGTGAAGGGCTCTCATTGAAAAAATGGAGAAGGTGGAATTTTATCCTAAAGGAACAAGGAGCCACTAATGGTTTGTGAATGGGGAAAGAATAACATCAGGAAACTATCTTGGCAACTGTGTGAAGGAGAGATTAGTTAGGGGTAAAACTAGATGAGGAGTTAGGACATGGAAATAACCTAGGTGGTGAGGTGTCCTGCTAAGGAGGTCGCTGTGGGGGGAGAGAGAAGAGAGCAAATAAAAGACATGTGGAGCTGGAATGAACAACATTGGCCAGCTGATAACATATAGAAAAGCAAGAGGAAAGAGTTCAAGATTGCAGAGCTGGGCAAAGAGAAGGATGTCAGTCACTTCAAAAAATAGGGAAATTTAGGGGAGAAGTAGCTGTTATTTGTCTTTATGGCCTGTAAATTCTTTGTGGTCAATGACTGGGAAACGTTATATTTGTCTCAGCATCTAGTATAGTGCCCTGCACATGAGACATTTAATAAATAGTAAGGTTAAATTGAATTGAACTGAGTGGTAGAGCATAGAATGCGTATGTTTGTTCTTCATTGCCGAAGAAGACCATGCCATCAGAGAAATGATGACATGACTTGCACTTGACTTTGCTTTGAATGAGGGAGAGCTGTGCAGGTCACCAGTCTCACTTCTCCTCCAGAGTCATCTGAATCCAATGACCAGATATTCATCAGGATGACTGGAGATGACCCAGAATGAGGCAATTAGGGTTAAGTGACTTGCCCAAGGTCACACAGCTAGTGAGTGTCAAGTGTCTGAGGTGAGATTTGAACTCAGATGCTCCCACCTCCTGCACTAATGCTCTATCCACTGCACCACTTAGAAGCATAGAATAATATAATTAGAAAGAGTAGTATGTGGAACTGTATGTATATACATATACATACATACATACATATATAAAATATATATATATATATTTCTATTGTGGAGACAGCATGCCATTACTGAACTCTTCTTGCTCTGGTATTCATTGCCCTATGGCCCTTTCTAACTCTAATATTCTGTGTTCTAAAGGTCTCTTCTAGCTCTGATATTGTTTTCTAAGATCCCTTCCAGCTCTATTATTCTGTATTCTGAGGTTTCTTCTAGCTCTGTCATTATGAGTTTTATCGTTGCAACTGCCTCTGGCTATTAGTCTCCCCCTTTTAAAGTAAGAGGCAAATACTTAGAGCTGGACAGGTACTTAAGAGTCCCATTGTACTCTGATATTAAGGAACCTTCCAAGAGCAGCTATGACTATGAATATCGTATGGTATAAACATACAAGTGAACAGAATTGGCATAGCAAAAGTGACTGAGAGATTCTTGTTTCAAATCAAGCATTCAAATTTTAGATAGGATGGATGAGAAATGAAACTTCATTCATATCAGGAGGTCCCAGATGAAGAGACCCCAGTTCTACTAATGCCGATCAAAACCTATGCAGTTAAAATTATAGCCTTAGCAAGTTGCCTAGGGCACTGAGAGGTCAAGTACTTGGCCCTCAGGCAGCCTTTGTGTGCCAGGGGCTGGAACCAGTTCTTCCTGACCCTACGGGTGTCTCTCTAGCCATCACACAGTGCTGCTCAGTTGTGTCTCCTAGACAGCTTATTGGAGAGCAAAGTGCTGTGGTGCAATGTAAAGATTACTGCAATTTGTATCAGCATTCCTGGGTCTACCTCCAACCATGCCACTAAATTCTTTTCTAATTTAATTATTTAGTTTTAGTTTTCAACATTCACTTTTATAAAATCTGGAGTTCTAAAATTTCCCCCTTCCTAGGATGGCATGCAATCTGATATAGCATTCCTCTAATTTCTTTGTGAACTTGGAAAAAATAATTTCCATCTCTTTGAATCTCGGTTTCCAAACATAAGAAACTGAATTAATGATATTTTCTTCAAGAATTCAGGGGAAAGAACTTTGTAAACTGCATATTATGAAAAAAAGGAGAGGTGCTATCATCATGAGCTTCATCAAATCCCCTTCCTTCACTAAAGTCTTCTTCCAATGCCTCCTCACAGTGGGGAGGGCAATCCTGAGTTATGGAAGGCTTGAGCAGTGGGGCAAAAATTGTATCAGGTCCTACAATCTTAAAATGCTCCCTGTATGGGCATGGGTATGAATGGCATAGATGGGTTCAAAGGAATTAATCATATACAATTAATTACCAGGTAACCACTTTTTTTCATTCACAGATTCAGAAATCTGTCTAGTAAAATATGGAGATAGAAGTGGAAAGGGGGATTTGAAGGGTCTCCTCCAAAGACATTCCTGTTGTCTTTTGAAAATGGTGAGTTACATGGCTGCTGTAACTGTGGATGGGGACCTTGACTTACTTCATCTTTATAGGACAGTTGTCCACACTTAGGAAATGTTCCTTGAACGAGTGGACTCAACAGCACAGTATAGAATTTCCTACAACTGTAAGGGGGCAAACAAAATCATTAATGAGAAGCACTTCATGCTTTCTGCAGTCTCTTCCATGGGAATAAATGTGTAGTTGCTATTTGTATAATAATATTTGTAGGAATCTTATGTTGTGTATATATATTTACATTACCAGCTTTGTATTATAGTTAAGAGTCTTACACCATTCTCCATATAAACCTTGTTTTTTATGGGTTAAGGAGAGCTCAGTTAAAAAACTATCTACTTAGATGTATGTGTGTGTGTGTATCTCCAAAAAAAAAAAAAAAATGAGTTTAAATCAGAAGGCAGCTTTGAGATGATGTGAGAGTTTTGTGGCTTCAGACACTGGAATGTGCATATTTTTTCTTTTGAGTTTCCTTCTACCTAAAAATAAAGCCAGCTGCTTGCTTATTTGGGCTTCTATTTTTTTTATAGGGATTTAACTAGATTGTAAGCTTAATTGCCGATTATTATGAGAAAGTATGCTGTGTTTCTTAGGTAAGAGAGAACTGGCAGTCAGGAGGCCTGGACCCTGACTCCCAAATTTGGTACTAACCTGCTGTGTATGAACCGAGAACTTTCTAAGGAATGATATGACATCTGTGAAATGGAGAGAATATTTGCTCTACCCTCCTACCTAGTTTTCAAGATCATGTTTGACCTCTGAAATATGATGTTGGGTTAGATAATCCTCTAGTTCATAAAATCCTTTCTCAAGGGGAGGGTCTTTGTCATATAGTTACCTTGATATTCCCTACCACCCTGGTCTTTGCCCACACCCTTATTAGCCCACTAAGTTGCTTAAGAGACTGTTGAATGATCTCTTCCAACTCTGGCTTCTAACTTTCTATGTTCTAAGTTGCCTTCAAGTTAATATTCTAGATTCTACGTAAAAGTGCTTTGAAAATTTTAAAAGCCTCTTCAAATTCAAAGGATTCCTGGAAAGGATAAGAAGTTGGTGTTCCTTCCTGTGCCCTCACTTCTACTAAGAAGAGTCCCCCAAGCTGCTTCAGTAGCCCACACCTCTTTCCCTTTGTTCCCCTCCCCCTGCATAACCTCCAACATCAAGGACCCAGGCTTTCCTTCTCTTTTTTGCCTGAGCAAACAGTGTTGCCATCCAAAAGACCAAACAAATTTCAAAGTGTAAGACAAAGTGTTCCAGTTAAATTTTAGGTAAGGACTGATTTGAGCTTCTGTGGTTATTCGCATCATTCATCATTCTTGAACATTATTGATTCATGGTATGAGGAGGGTCAGTGGATGCTATGAGTATTTGAGGGGGCACAACGTAGATATGACTTCTTCTGCTGAATTTTTAATCTGCAAAGTCCTCCTGTTTTCATCTAGTGAAAAGAACAGTGAACTGGGTTTCTGGGTTCAAATTTACTTATTTTTTTTTTATGGGAATTCAGCTAGATTGTAAGGTTAGGGTTATAACTTAGAGCTGGAAGGAATCTTAAAGGCCATCAGATCCTGACTCTCACTTTATGGAAGAGGAAATTTATACAAAGATTCAGGTCAGAAACAGAAAAAAGTCAGGATTTGAACATGTTTTCTAACATCAAAACCAGCATGCTTTCCACTTCACCAGGCTGCTCTTTTAGTGAAATAGTACCTTGGGCTTTTAGGTAAGGGAAGGACTGAGCCTAACTTTCTACCCTTAATGTGACCTTGATTGTACATGTCACTTAAACCCCCAAATGCCTCAATTAACTCATCTTTAAAAATGGACATATTTACATTTACTGTATAATAAGTTGTTTTGAAGAAAGTGCTCTGCAATCCACAAATTTTCACCTAAATATGTTATTTGGGCACTTTGCTTTTTAAACCTGTGCTTTATATATTGTATCTTTTCTTACAAATCATCTTTAGCTGTAACATGGAAGCAGCCAGCGAGCACAAGGTAGAAGCTAGAGAACAGAAGAATGAAAACTCAAGGAGAGCTGCATGAAAAGTTGGGCTCTTTCAGCTCCATGCCAAAGGCTTTATCTCTTCCCTGTTGGGGCCCAGGTAAGTAGTAGAGGGCTGGAACTGGTCAAGACTTGGAGAAAGGAGTGGGGGCAGGGATTCACGGTTTAAGCAAGACAATCTTCCCTCCCTCCACGACCTTTAATTTAAGGAGAGCTTCCAACTTCAGCCGAAGGTAGGCCCGATATTAGGAAAAGATGGTTCCAGAGAGAACCTGGAAGGGACCTTAGAGGTCCTCTCCTCTTCTCTGGCAAACATCCCTGTGATTTCGTGTAGGGAGCTTTCTGTACCAATGAAGATCTATAACCTTAAGGAGTTGCCCGAGGCGCTGCGACTTGCCCGCTTAAGCAAGTCAGCTCTGACTCCCAGTCACTGGTCAGAGTCAGGACTTGAACTCTGATTTTCCTTATTTTGAGGTCAACTCTCTCCGTAATGTTACGCTGGTTCTTTCAGATCCTCTCATTTTCCAGAGGAGGAAACCGGTGGAGAACTGTAAAGTGACTTGAACTGTGTCCTCGCACAGGTAGTAGTAATAATAGCCAGCAAATATTTATATAGCTCATTATGTTTGCAAAGCTCTTTACATGGGATCCTTACAACAAACCTAAGGAAAAGTAGCAAAGGCAGGATTAGGAACCCGGGTCTTCTAAATCCAGTCTCAGGGCAAGGACTATTTCATCCTTTCTTTGTACCCCCGGCGCTCAGCACAGTGGCAGGAACACCGTAAGCACTTAATAAATGCTGTTTTTCGGGCGGTTCCATTACTCCACTCACGCAGGGAGCTATATTCTCCCGTTACCTCCTCTCCTCCAGATCTGTTTCCCTGTCTGTTCCCTCTCTTCCCCATTTTACAGACATAAAATGGGTATCATACTGGCACCACTCGTCCCGTAATGTTGCTTACAAGAAAGCACTGCCTCAGGGAACTGTGATTCACTATACATTTAAGAACCCATTTAGAACCTACGGTCAGTACTAGGCTTACCTCGGGAACCCCGGCCGACGTTCGGGTAGAGTAACTGCCCTAGGGACAAGGTGTGTTCGAATTTAGGGGCCGAGTATCTTGGTCTCTATAATGAGGTTCGCGATAGCTTTAGGACACATTTTATGATAGCCCTTCCCCCATCCTGTCAATTCTGGAGCTGTGTATTCAGGAGGGTCCCGATTTTTCCGGTCTCCCGCTCCCATCTCCCTCACCTCCGGCCCGAACTACCCCATTCCTGGGACTCAGCCCCCGCGGGGTGCATTCTTCCCGTGCCAAGGATACTTCGGGGCTCTAAAAATAGCGGGTTTCTAGTCCTGCGTGACTTGTGGCTCCCGCGGGACCCCATGCGTAACTAGCCCCGAGGTGCGGTAGGCCCTGCGAGTGGAGGCTAGTGGAGGCTGGCGAAGACGGGCGAAGGGGGAGGGGCAGGAGGGGGGCGAGTGGAGACCCGGGCCGCGCCCGCCTCATTACAGCAGCCAAGGTGTTGCCCTCGTTAAACTGCCTTCTAATGCCAAGCTGTTTGATGTTTGGAGCCTGTAGGGTGGGGGGGGCAAGAAAGGGGGATTGAGGGGAAGACTAGGGGCGCGGGGGCGGACCCGCACCTCGGCATCTCCATAAAACACCTTTTATTAACTCTTTAGGGCCCGGAAAGGCTCCTGTAGCCTCGTCGCCACTCCTTGCCCTCTCCGCCTCGGTGTTTACAACTCCGGATAATGGAAACCCATATACACCCGCCGTGTCCCTGCACCCTGGTCACAGTTTCTCCATACGCAAACTTCTGTCCTTTCCCTTCCTAGCTTCGTGACCACGGGGCAAGACGCTCCATCGCTTGAACCTGCTTCTACTGTGCAACACCGAGACGAATAGCAAAGGTTACTTTCCAAAGAGGACAGTGTCGGAGAAGAGCCAAAAGATGGAAGGCAAGTCTTAGGGTACACAATTTGTCCTGGGTCAGGGGCTCTTCTTTCCAGCCTCCAATTAGTCATATACTCTCCAAGCAAGACACTGATTCTTGATTTCACTTTCTTCCTCTGAAAAGTGGGGTTGCTGCTTCTGCTCGATGTTTGGGTTGTTGTGAGGGGTGTCGATGTATCAATATGAAAGCTATATTACTGCATGTAATTCCATTCATTCCCTTCAGATGTCTTAAACAATTAAGTCTGTCTTTTGTCTCAGTTCCACAAAGTAGCCCATGCTCCTTCTCTCTGTCGGCAAGGGCCCTGATGGGCTTCTGAAACCAACTTTGATGCTGGTAGAGAGGCCCAGGTTGGTTTTTGCCTCTCCAAGTGTGAGTAACCCCCCCACTCCCACCTCTCTCGGTCACAAACACACAAAGACCAAACATATCAACATTTCTGCACCATTATCCCAACGGTTTATGCAGGTATTTACATCGCAGTCTGCATAGGTGTATTCCCCTCCAGTCAAGCACACGATTCACAAGCAAACAGGGCCAAAACTTTTACCCACAGGTGTGCATATGCATTTACACATGTGTACAGGAGCAAAACGATATACATCTATTCAACTTCCCATTCCCCCACCAATTATAGATTCTTTTATTATATACTTGTTCTCCCACCAACTCAATCAGTATTGTAAAAACATACATACTAGCATATATACATTAACCATATACACATGTGCATATATTATAATGCTAGTATGCTGAAGAAATTCCGAGGACCCAATGGTGACTAGCTTTTATTCCTAGTGGTCTTGAAGGCCATTTTCACCATAGCTTTCCTTTCCAATCGTTCAACACTGCTTCTTTAACCAGGGCGTCCTAGGGCGAGCTCTCCTTTCCCCCAAACAATGTCTAACCGTACTGATTTTATTTCAGTGAGCTGGTCTTCATCTATTCAACTTAAAAGATTTTTCTGGGTATTTTTTTTTTATTTTTCTGAACCTATTTTTCCACTTCTTGATTTTTTTCCTTAAAAGAGGGAGGCAAAGGGAAGTTCAAATGGCTCTCTAAATGGAAAAGAAAGTTGGGCCTCCCTGACCTTGTGCAAGAATGACTTTCATAGAAATATTATGAAGTCAAGAAAATAAAAGGTCAGCTTTGGTGAACCTGCCCCCAAGAAAATGGTCGAACAGCTTTGAGGTAGCAAAAATAAAATAAAAACAAAAACAAAACACAACCAGTAATGGATGATGAGCCCTGGCAGGCAGAATTAGGTAGTTTAAATACATAAAAACTTCAGTGACGGGAACAAAGTTTTTATTTACAAAGAATCAGAGGTTTTCCTTGGAGTTAGAAATTATTAGGCATTAGGCAGGAAGTGTGGATACCAACCAACACTTGTTTAAAAAGAATAATTCCCAGACCAAATAAGCTCTCCTTTCTCGTGATAATATATGGCCACCGGAGTCCCGGGAAAGAAGGAAACTGCACAGAGAATGACTTCGTGATATTGCAAATTAATGCGAAAAGGAGAGAGGGGAGAGCAAAATCAAATTTCCAATCTAGGACGGTAAAGTTTGGAAATGAGGGCCAGCAAGGTTGGTCCGATTTGCCTCTCGTGTGCCTGTCAATACTGGCTCCCCATTCCGTTTGCTTGAATATATTTTATATAATATATATTTATATAATATATTTTCTTTCTTTCTCTTAACGAATTAAAAAACAATTTCAAAGGGCATTGCACTTGACCAGTTTTGCTGCTGACAACTCTCGGGAGTACTCAAGATATCCATAACAGAATGAGAAAATAATGGACAGCCAGAAATAGTAGTCTTGCCTCGTACTCCGATGGCGCCCGGCGGATTTTCTGCGTGCTGAGTACCCTTCCAGAGGCTGCTTCTCACTGGTTGAGCTCCAAAGCCCAGACTTGCTGTGGCCAGCCTGTCCGCCCTTTAATCTTTTTCTCTCCGGGTCCCAGGTGGTGAGGATACCCTTCACTGGGCTGTGCTCCGATCAGGACCGCAACCACCGGAAAAGAGAAGGGGTAGAGGGCGAAAGACATTTAGGTTTAAACTTTTCTTCCCGTCTGGTGCAATCCCTCCTCCCGAGAGCTGGAGCAAGGTTTCTGTTTGGCAAACAGGCTGACATAAATTTGCCTCTTTGCAACAAGATGGAGCTGAGAAATGGGATTCACAGGAGGTTTGGAAGTTGAAACTGGCACTCAGCTAAGTTGTACCAGGCTGCCGAGCTCCCCCGCCTGAGGCGATATTAGAGAAAATACCTGGCTTCTTAGTTCTCCCTCTAGTCCCTTAGTTCACCTTCTCCCTGTCTCCCCTCCCTCCCTCTCCCCCACCCCCAATTCCCCACCCTACCCGCTCTTTCATCTCCCATTCTTCCAAGTCAAAGTAGAGGTGCTTTGAGCTGGTGACCGAAGAAAAGGCTGGGCCTGGGGATGGATGGGAAAAGCAAACCTGGGAGCAAAGCCTCCCAGTCAGCCATCAGCTTTCCTGGTTCAGTGGGAAGAGCTAGACTAGATGTTGCTTAAGGTTTCTGCAAGCTCTAAATCCTAAGATCCTGAAAGCTCTTACAGTACCCCCCGCAGGGCACCGGACTGGACGGAGCCTTGGGCCACCGGAGGCCCGATTCCTATCTCACCCTGTCTCCTCGACTTTCTGTCTGGATTTCTGGGCCTCAGCTTCCCGGCCTGGCCCCACCCCGCCTTCTAGCTAATTTTTTAAAACCCCAAAGTGGATCTTTTGATTAAGCCCAGGGAGTCCCCAGGGAGCAGTGGGGCCGGTCTGGGCACCTAGGGGAGAGCGCAGCCCCAAACAAGGCCAACACCAAGGAAGTTCTGACAGCTGGAGAGGAAGTCCAGGGGAAAATGGGTTAGTTTAGAGTGCCCAAAATGGTGCACCTTAAAGAAATCAACGTTCGTGACTGAAATCTAGCTTAGTACTACAGCATCGCGAACCCTAGGTTTGAGTGTCCCCGCCACAAAGGCCACCCCGACTACAGACTCTTTTCCGGGAAATTTAGCCTCAAAGCCCCCCTGGACAAAAAGATCTATCTCTTCTCCCGCCTTGCAGCCGGGAAAAGGGGAGTGTTAGAGAAACCCGGGTGGCAAGTTACAGTCACTCTTTTTGTTCGGGGATTAAAAAAGAAAGACTTGGACTGAGCTCTTAAAAGTGCAATTGTTAACGAAGCTCTGCCACTCTGGCATGTAAGAACTGTCTGGGGACCTTAGAAAATAAAATATTACACTGGAGGGGCTCTTGGAGCACAGAGCACAATGTTTTAGAATTGCAAGTGCCCTTATAACAGAGACTGTAAAATGTCGGTGGTGAGAGGGAATTTACTGCATTGAACATAAAATGTTAGCTCTAGTTGGGAGGATCCTTAGAACACGAACTGGAAGGACCCTTAGTCTTTCCATTCCGAAAGTCTTTGTAATAATTTTTCAAAGGAAGAAACTGAGTCTCAAAGAGGTGAAGAGACTCGCTCAAGGTCACACAGAGTTCCCGGCGAGCGTTGCAAAGAATTCAATTCTCCTCTTTATACACAGGCAATAGAAAACCCGCCATAAACGTCATCCACGTCCACGCAGATACAAGAACACATAAACACCACCTCCCTAACCCTGGGCCTGCGACTTGTGTGTACTTTACCCTCCCTGGCACTCCATACATCCGACCCCTGACAGGGCAGCACCTCAACGCCCAGCTTACCCTAGGTCCCAAGGGGAAGGAAGGCCTCAGAGGCCCGGAGACTCACCGGCTCTCTCTTACGCTTGCTCTCGCGGCCGCTGTCCACCTTCTTGAGCTCCGCCTTGAAGCCCTCGGGATCCCCGGACTGAGTGTCCTTGGCCAGCACGTCCATGAGGTAAGCGATGTAGCTGGTGGCCAGGCGGAGAGTCTTGATCTTGGAGAGTTTGGTGTCGGCGGGCACGTTGGGGATGCATTCGCGCAGTTCTGCGAAGGCACTATTGATGCTCTCTGTGCGCCGCCGTTCCTTCTTGGGCCCGGCGCCTTTCCGCCTGCCCAAGCGGCCACCCAGCGTCTCCAGCCTGCCAGGGCTCTGCGCTGGCCCCGCGGTCCCGGCCGCATCCGGGCTGTAGGCAGCGGGCGGCGGTCGCCTCCCAGGAAAATCTGGGGCCACGTCTCCGGGGCTCAGCACCCAGCTCTGGAAATAAGGTCGCTCCTGATGACACCGTGAGGCTGGAGCGAAGAGAAAAGGTTCGTGCAGCATAGGATGAGGGTGAGGGGGGTGATGGTGAGGGTGTGGATGGGGGTAGCCGCCCACTAGGTTCATGGTGAAGCGGACGCGGCTCCCTGGCCCCCGCAGTGGCCCTGCGTTGAGCCTCGCCTCTGCAGTTGGGTCTAACGCCGCGCCATCCGCTACCGTCCCGTCCCGTCGGGGAAAGTGACTGGGATGAAGCAGAACAGGGATGGGGAGGGGGAGCCTGAGTGGCTGGTTACTGCTCGGGCTTTCGCCCCTTAGCTGCAGAGCTGATTATGGCGCTAGCACTCTAGGGGACGATTTTAACCCTTCTCGGGCCTCTTTTCCTGGCCGCAGCTTATATAGGGCCGGGGCTTTGATGTCAACCCTTCCCCTGAGCCAATAGCAGGGGGGCGGATCCAACAGTGCAGGAGAGAAGGCAGCGCAGCTGCCCCTCCCCCAGGAAAAAGAGGGAGATCCGTGCAGCCAACGCCCACCGGACAGCTGTCCGCCCTCCGGGACAGCTGACCCCACCCAGTTCCCTTGGACCCCCAACGATTTTCCGTGCTCCTGGGCGCAAACGGAGGAGGAGGTGGGTTGGGGTAGAGAGAGCTATGTGAAGGCTGCACCCTTGGTGCTTTTCCTTCGAGACACCCTCCCGCGTTCCCACTTTACTGAGTGCCGACAGCTGCCAGGAATTCTTCTGGGCATCAGAGTTGATATTATAGCTAAGTCTTTTATCAACGCATCTCTCTGCGTTCTAGGATGCAACAGGGTCAGACCCCACAGCCTTCTAAGTTGTGGGATGTATAGGAAGGAATCAGTCCCTCATGAAAACGAAGGGAAGAAGCCTGCAGAGAAAATCTTCGGACATTTTCCCGCCCCTAGGGTCAGCTCGATTATACAGTAACCAAGTGCGTAGAACAGTGAACCCAGTAATCTGGTTTCCGCCCGAGATGGCCTGACTGACCAGTCCACAGGCGAAGTCCTCCTTCAGACAGCCTCAGGACTGCAGAGGAGAATCTACAGAGCGGCATGAGGGCCCTGCCGAGGCAGACACTAGGTTTCCCCGGACTCCTCCAGGACCCAGCCCTAGAAAGGCAGTAGAAGGAGAATGCAAGTCGCCGGCACATCTGGGCTGCGCTAGGGCTGCAGTCACAGCTTAAGAATGCCTGATTCATGTAAGAGAGTATAGCTCAGAGACCCAGGAGACACACGAAGACATTGCACACACATTCAGGGTCACATACAAACTCAACAGGAGACAAGTATGGATCTGGGGACGGAGGTCTAATAGAGCTCTTTATACGCTCCAGGCCATGCATGGATGACTAACATTAAGGGACACAAACGTACCCCTCACCCTCTCTGAGAGAAAGACACACCCTTCCCTGAGATACAACACACATGGGATTCATACCCTAAAATACACCCACCCAATGACATATACAGACCTCATATATGGCCTCAGAGATACTGGCAGACCCATTCCCAGTACAGTAGAACCAGGATAAGAACACCCGGCAGAGGCCTTCAGAGGCTGAGAAGCTCATTGGAGACCCAGATCTGGATAGAATTGATTCTAGAGAGGTAACTGTATTCCCATTTCATTTCATTTCAATTGCTTTCATCAATCTGTTTCTGTGGTGTCTCAGCAATGCTGCATTCAACCTTGCTGTATTAAAATCATTCTGGCCCCAAAGGGGAGGGTCTTACATTGGCACTTTGGCACATCCATATTCCTCCCTGTTTGCTGCCTTCACGTCCATAATTATTTTTTCTATTTTTGTCTTCTCCAAAGCTGTCCTCCACAAACCTTCATACATAGACACAGAACGATGGAAGAGTATTTGTGAATGTTCATATGAGAGTGAGCTAGAAGGGGAGAGAGCCTTGGAACCAATATATCTCAGGAAAATTACTGAACCTCTCAATGCCTCAGACAATTAAGACTATGCATTAAATGCCCAAAAGATAGAGAAAATTTCTTCCCTGGGAATTCCCTGTACCAAAGAAATCACAGATCTCCTGGCTATCCCTATTAAGAAAACCTAGTCATGCCTTGTAGAACAACATACCAGCCTGTAATTTCAGCCAGTTCTCTAGAAATACAATGGTAAACCTAATTCTTTTCTTCTTTTCTTTTTTTCCCCCAGCAACTTTGATAGGTATCACAGGAGATAGAGGTCTAGGCCTGTTCTCATGAAAACTTGAGTTCCATCAGCCTCAGATGCTGACTAGTGCAACCCTGGGCAAGTTTCTTAATCTCTTTGCCTCAGTTTCCTCAACTATAAAATGGAGAAAATTTTAGCACCTACCTTAAAATACCTGACATATGGTAGGCATTATATATATGCTTATTTTCTTTCCTTTTTTCTCTTTTTTAAAATTTCATCCTTTCTTTTTTCTTGTCTCCTTTCTTCTTCCTCCTTCCTTTCCCCTTCCTTTCTTCTTTCTTCCTTTTTTCCTTTTCTTTCTTCCCTAAATTTCTTCCTTCTTTCCTTTTTGCTACACCAGGTTGGGGTGAGTGCACTGTGATGATGAGTTTGGGGGATACAAAATTCCCCTGAGACACAATCTTTGCCCTTATGGAATCTACAGGTTGTGAATCTTCCACTGGAGTATTGGAGGATCACTTAAGACCATAGAATTGAAAATGCTTTAGAAAAATAAGAGCAAATATAGGAATCGTTAGCATATTTGAGCTATTAGGGATCTTGGCTCTTGTCTCTATTGTACTTTAAGGTTTATCAAGTGCTTTTCTCAAAACAACCCTGTAAGGTTTGGAGGGTGGGGGGAAGGAGAGATATGATAGAAGCCTCCATTTTTAAAGACAAGGAAATGGTGACCTAGAAAATGTAAATGTTTTGCCCTAGGTCACAAAGCTAGTTAATGGGAGGCCCAGGGCTCCCCGTACTTCTCCGATGGGAGCTCCTTCCACTGTCTGCCACAGCCAGCTCCATTTCAACTCCTCACTTTTTTTAACCAGGCAGAAACAGCAATCCTCACACAACCCAGTTCTTAACCTCAGATATTCACAAGAATACATCTCAGAGGACCCTGTTACACTGATCTATAACATCCTTGCTTCCACACATTTGCATCCAACATTTTCAATTACATCCTCACCTAAATTGCCAATTGACACATCTTTTGAAAATGTTATCCTTACTTCCTCACCCACCTTTCTCATTTGCACACATTCTCAAACATGTTACAAGTTGCTCACATCTCCACAATTTCAATTACGCATATTTTCATTTAAAATATTTTTCTTGAGAACTTTTATCTTTATATCACTTACATTTTCTACTATATCCCTCTCCTTTCTCTCTCCCAAAGAGCTAGCCTGTGTAACAAAGAACAAAAAAAGAGCAGAAAAATAGTTCATCAAAATTAATCAACACCAACCAAGTCCTACAATATATAGCCTTTCACTTCAGAAAAGAAGGAAGAAAAGTACTTTCATAGTCTTTTCTTTGGGGCCAAGCTTGGTCTTTTTAATTTCACAGCATTCGGTTTCTATTTCTGTTGACATTCTTTTGATTTATACATTGTTGTAGTGCATACTGTTTCCCCAGTTCGCTTACTTTGTTTTACATTAGTTCATATTTGTTTTCCGTATTTCTCTGTATTTATCATATCAATCATTTTATCATAGTAATACTCTATTGCATTCATGTTGCACATTTTATAATTCTTTTCCCCAATCCATGGGCACCTATTATGTTTCCAGTTCTTTGGTACGAGATTTGCACAGATATTTTTTCCTATACATATTTTCATGTAGCATCCTCATGATTGGATTTTTCATGCAACTTTATATATCACACACGTTTTCCTATAGTAAATCCTTGGTCATACAGATTCTTATCCTTCCTTTGGAATCCTTTCCAACTAATTTATGGCACAAGTCTTGGTGCTCATGAAAACTGGTGTGTGCATGTGTGTGTGTGTATGTGTGTATGTGTATGTGTGTATACACACATGATGTCTCTCCATCATGTATCTACCTGAGACACCTCTGTTATGAGAGTAACTCTTTGGCTCCTTCAACCTAAAATAAGAATTGGGGTCTAGTGTCCTACTCAATAGGAGACTGCGCAAATTTCTTTATTAACTGATTTCAAGGCATTCTAAATTGGGTCTCATTTCAGGTGTATTGGAGAAAAGGTGGGAAGAGTTCCTCTCTGGGCTAACTAGAATAAAGGGGATTAATCTAACTTCCCTCTCTATCCATCTCTTGGGAAGAATTGGCAGGCCTCCTTAAGTGTCCTACCTGCCCTCCCTACCCAAATTTCTTCCAATCAGCCCTTTTTTGCTCACCTCCATTAGCTTCTAACTTAAAGCAGTTAGCCTTCTAGGCCTTCCTGATAACTCCAGCCCAAGGGCTGCCCTGGAATAGTCCAGCTCCCTCTCACTCCCTTCCCCTCCATCCTAACAGAGCCCTGAGGCAGAGCAACAGGCCTGTTGCCCTCACCCAGCCACTGCCCAAAGTCATTGAAGGAAGGAGACTGCAAGGAGGGAAGATTATTATGACCCTAGTTCCTTGTGAAGAGTGAAAGGAAGGGATCTTTTGGAGCCCCTATGTCATTGGCCTGAGATGGACAAGCTGGTGGTTCCATAATGAGACTTTCCACTAATAATACTTTATCTTAGAGGTTTTCACCTGAGATCTTTAAAGTCGTTTTCCCAAAATATTTTGATAACCCTATTTCATCTATGATTGTTTCCCTTTGAAATTCTTGTAGTTTGTTTTATGCATTTAAAAACATTTTTCTGAGAAGGGGTCCTTAGGCTCTATCGGACTGCCAAAGGGGGCTAAGAAGTAAAAAAGCCCTAGCTAAAGCCCACTGCAAACTCTCATTTGGCCTATCTACATCACTCTCTTCTCAACTTTTCTGCCCTCCTCAGCTCCCAAATCACATTATGAAGGCTGCACACACATCCTGACTGGGACACAACAACAGTAACCCCAGCAGCGGCAGGTCAGCTTCTGCCAGAACTCAGGGGTGTTCTGAAAGCGAAGTTAGAACCATTGCTGCATTCTGTCTCTGCCCTTAACTTGATGCAAAGGGGAAAATGGTGGATCTGAAGTCAGAGGACCTCACTGAGAATCTTGGCTCCCGTGATGATTATCAATTGACTGTGGGACTTTGGGCAAGTCTCTTTATCTACAAAATGGACAAGATAACTTTATTACCTAGGTGTGCTCACAGCTCACACAAAAGGACAAAAAAATCTCCTATGGCTACATACATAATCAAAGAACAGAATATTAGATTTGGAAGTGACTTTAGAACAAAATTTTGGGACAGAAGAGACCTTAGAACATAAAATGTCAGGGCTAGAAGAGAAAATAGAGTATTTGAGCAGTCATGCCCTGCAGTACAATATATTAAAATACAGATTCAGAAGCTTTAATCAAACGAGATAAGGTGTGTAAAGTCCTTCATAAGCCTTAAAGCAATATAGAAATGTTATGCATTATAATCTCATACTTTGATTTTACCGATTAGGAAATAGACCCAGAAAGAGGAAGTGTTTTGCCCAAAATTTCAGTGATTTTACCAACTAACCTTCCCTTCGGACTTAAACATCCTCTGCCCTCTAATGTCCTTGTTTCCAGTCCCCGAACAATAGCGTCCGAGGTTGCCCCCTTCCCAGCCTGGGTGCCAGGGTTGTGTTGAAATATATCCTTTGGGAAAACCCGGACCGAGCTGTGAAAAGTAGAGCAAGCAAGGTCTCATCTTTTCCCCCCCAGCCCCCACATTTCTGCTACGAATCAGCCCCTGAGTGGGTTCCAGGGGTCTCCTTCCCTCCTGCGAGCTCCTGGGGAGGCTGCAGGATAGGCTGGACACGGCGAGGCGCCTCCTCGGCCTCGAAATCCAACCTCATCCCGCCGAGTCCAGTGACCTTGACGCCGTTCGGCGTCCCAGTCGCGGACCCCTTATCTAAATAGGGCTGTAAATCAGGGGCCTGTCACATCCCGGGTAATTACAGGAACTCCACACTACTGGCCCCCGCCGGCCCCGGCTGTTTACTTTAGCGTCGCGTAAAATATTCCCCCTGTCTTTTGTATTCGCGTCTCCCTGTAACATTCCATAAATCAACCCTCCGCAGGAGCGCGCGCTCCTCTGAAATAACTCCCTACCAGGGCTAAAGAGTTTGGAGGACTTTCCAGCATGGTAGTAGTCCTCTTTCCCTTCCCGGTCCCTGGGCCAGACCCGACCTGCCCCTGGCGTGTCTCCTTAGAGGTTTTGGGGACTCGGGTAGAGGTGAGGGGAGTGGTGGGTGGGGAGTCAAATATCCTAGCGGATAGAGGGGATGATAACCCTTGGTCCCTGGGATTGGGTGTCTCGATACATCTGTGCTCCTCTCAGTCTAAAATGTCCAGAGAACAGGAGGGTCCTCCTTGAAATTGTATGAGGTAAAGGTACTGGCTAGTGGATGGAGCTGAAAGGAACTTAAGAACACATGACTCGTGAAGCGTGATTTAGTACATACAAGTATAGAACATTAGCGCTGCTAGGGGCCTTAAAACCCACAGTATAGAAAGTTACCGCTGGAAGGGAGCCTTGGAAGGGAGAACATACAACATACAACATACGATAGATCTGGTAGAGCCTTAGAAACATACTTCCAAGCCCCTTATTTTACAGAGGAAAGAAAAAGCAGAGAAGTTAAACAAGTGGTCCAAAGCCACACAAGAGGTGATTGTGGGCAGAAGGAGGGTATTTCTTTCTCCTGAAGCCCATTTCCCCAAGAGAAATTAAAAAGGAAAGAAGAGGAGAAACTAAAGAGACAGAAACAGCCTGTTCTGCTTGTAACATCAGCCTTAAAGACATACAATCTATTTATGGTAAACCCGCGACTGCCCGGTCTCTAATGGATTTCATAAATCAACCCCATGGAAAAAGAATATTAAATTTTCCGTGTCTCCCCGAGAGGCCAGGCCCTGCGGATAGGAGAGGGAATTAAATATATCTAGGTGTCCTTTCTCTCGCTCTCCCCCTCTCTTCCCAAGCCTGTAAATGACAAGGTGTTTACAGCAGGTTCTATGCCGTCTGAGCACCGCCACGGCCCCTGCTTCCTCTTGGCTTTATTTTCAGCCGAGAGGTGTCTGCTCCGGGACTTGCTCAAGCTAAACTGAGCCAAATTGGGAAATGGATTTATTGGGGAAAATAGAAACTCACGGTTTGAGTGAAGATGGGTCCTGAAAAAGGGTGCCACCACTATAAATCAGTCGCTCTGAAAACGGGGGGCTTGAACCTAATTCACCAGAGACTTTTGGCTGAGGGTTCCCCAGAGCCCGTGCAGGGGTTCAGTGAAAGACCTCTGCAGGAGTCAGGACTCCGCGTACGGGTCGGGGCTCTGGGTCAGCTCTTGGGTCATTCTTCTAACTTAATACCAGCGTATCAGGTAGTTGACCTCTGGCGCTGGACAGTTCACCTCAACTTCTTCTTTGCGTGCTGTCCCCGGAAGAGAACTTTTTTTTTCCCACTGGGAGCCACCTCCTTTTCTGGGTCCCTTCCTCAGTCTCTTCCCAGCTTCTACGTCTCCCAGAAATTCCAGCCCAGCCAACTGGGTAGGGAGTGCGGGAGGCCGAGGGCAGGAAGTCTAGTTAATGCTGGAGACACACAGGAAACCATGTCCTTCGAAGATCTCATGGGCGCGGATGACTACACCTCTTTTACTTGGGCTTACAAAATTACCACGAGATAGACTCGGAGAATGGTAGAGCTGGAAGGGACCTTAGAGAAGGTCTATCCAACTCTTTTATTTTATAAGTAGAAAACTGAGACGCAAAGAAGAAAGAGACTAGCCCAAGGTTCTCCAATCTGATGGCCTATGACCAAACCACCTTCGGTGAAATGTACACTTCCGACGGCAAGTTTTTCCAATTCCCAGAACACATCCCCTATCCCTTGCCTCTGTCTTTGGGGCTTTGGGGGTACGCAGTCCTGTCTCTCCTCTCCCTCCAACCCCCCCCCCCAGGAATATTGTGGAGCTTAGCAAGGCCAGAATGCTACCTTGGGCCCCCAACAAGAACGCGTCCTTCCACAAGATCTGCCCGCACAAACCCGGGTTCATTGTCTGCGGAGCTGCCAGACACAAGAGCGGTCCCGAAAGCAGGAGCTCGGGAAAAGATGGCTCAATCCTGGGCTGAACTGCCCATTCAGCAACTTTCTTATTTATTAGCTTTTTTCTTCTTTTTTAAGGTTGGACTTTTATTATTTTTCCTCCAAGCTTGCAGATCGGAGCCTGGGCTGTCTTGGAAACTTGTGGGATCCGGGATATAGAATTACAAGTAAAGCTATATGAGTACTTAGAAACCATGTAGACCTGCTCCATCCCTTTCCCGCCTCCTTCATTTTACATAAAAGGAAACTGAGGCCCAGAGCTGGGTTTTGGGGAGGGCTGCCTAGCTCAAGTGGACACTGAGTCATCAAACTCAGGCCTCCAGGTTCCTTCCTCGCCCTGCACCCCAGCTAAAGCCAGGTAGGACAATCGCAGGCGAACTCCCAAATCTTTGGAGCCGCTACTTTGGGTGATATATAAAGGTAGCACTGGGTTCAAAGAAATATAGTAAATTAAAGTACTGAGCAACCCTGGCCCATCCAAGGCATTCCGTCAACTGAAGGAGATCGAAAAGGAGATGGGAAAAGTAATTCTCTCGGCAGGGGCTCTGAGCCTCGAGGCTGAGGCTGAGACGGTACCTACTGTGCCCTTGGGCAGGTCGGGAGAGGGACTCCCCAGAACACACAAGTACCCCGCCGAGTTTGTCCCGGCGTCTCCCCAGCAAGGCGGCTGGACTGGAGTTGATCCACATCGCGATCCCTATCTGCAGCGCCAGCAAGCAGTCAGTCCCAGCGCAGAGCTGGGACTGTTCAGCAGGGAGAGGGGCTCTAACCACCAGCTGCTGTGTCCAGGAGAGAAGGCCCGGGTCAGTCCCGGGGAGAAACGGTGCTCACACTAAAGACGAAACCCAGGGCCAAGAGCTAAGGACCAATACTCAGGGTCGCACAGCTTTTAACAGCACCACTGGAACAGCAGTTTGATAGCCATTCTTTGTGAGCAGCAGCCAATTTCCTGGGCTCCCTTTCCTGCTCTAGATTTCAAAGAGAGATTTTTCGGGAAGAAACTGTCTTATTGTTATTATCGTTATTATTATTATTATTATTATTTAAACCGGGCCAGACCATAACCATCAATTCTGGCTAATGGGCTTAGTAAACACACTTAGAAAGACAAAACAAAGCTAAGATTTAATGTTGACGCTGGAAAAAGGCTAGGGCCTCCACTTCACTGGGGAAATTGGCAAGATCTCCCATCCTCTGAGAGAAGGACAGAGGGAACCTAAGTGGTGGAGTTTCCAGTGAATATCTGCCTGGGCCTTCTTTACTTGGGATGGGGGGGGAGTGTCACTTATTGCTCACTTATTCCTGAAAGGGGGCCTTGGAAATATATGTACTTATTATGTTCCCCAAAGAAATCTGCATGGGGTGGCATTCATTTGAGGGGGGAGAGAAAAAAGGGGAGGAGAAAAGTAGATAGCAGGGGAAAGAAAAAAAGGAAAAGAAAAAATGACTTCAGTAAAGAAAAAAAGAAATATATGAGGAGAGTACTTAGTCATTAATATTTTATTTCCTAAAGGGAAGCTTTAGGGCTAGACTTTGGACTTTGCTCATGATCTTGCTCTGTTTTTTTTGGTTTTGGTTTTGTTTTGTTTGTTTGTTTTTAACAATTTTCCTCTAGGTAACCAGATTAAAGTCCTAGAATGTCAAAACATAGAAAAGGACCTTAGAACATCGAATGTCAGAGCAAGAAGGGACCCTGGAACAGAAACTGTAGAACTGGAAGGTCCTTAGATCTTAAAATGTCAAGATTGGAAGGGACCCTTAAAACCTAGAAAGTTATAAACTGGAAAGGATTTTAATGGTCATCTGGGCTAACCCCCTCCTTTTATAGCTGAGGAAACTGATACCCAGAGAGAAACTGAATTGCCCAAGGTCTCATAGAAGCAGAACCATACTCCGGACAGCCTTTGGAAAAGACTAGCATCAAGACCTTGCTTGCGTCCCATCACACAAGAAAAGATTTTCTTTATTATTTTCCCAGACTTAAAAAGCCAAAACAGGCGAGAACAAGAAGGCACACTGCAAAGCAGAAACCAAACTCAAACCAACTGTTGGGCGTTATTAAATTCATTTCTATTCATGGGGCACTGCAGAAGTCTATAAAAGAAACAAAGGAGAGGAAAGGAGAAAACAGACACTCCCCCCACCCCCCAAAAGGATCCCAATCAGCAGAGCAAAAATTAATTTCATTACCTCCCAGCGCCTGACATAAACTTCAGAAAGGAAATACAATCTTTCTGTGCATGTGTATTAGTCAACCAGGGTAACCTAGCCAGCCAAAATCCTTTCTATTTCAAACTGGTTATCCTAATTCAATGCATGTACAAGGCTTTCCTGCAACGATTGGACTCAGGTTTTCCTAGGGCGTTTTCCAAAGTCATAGAGGATAAACATCAGTTAGAACTCAGCTGCTAATCAACCCAGAAAACTGGGTAACCTTTCTTAGCCCCGGGGAGAAATCCACTAGGCTCCTCGCTGGCAGATTCATTGGTAACTTGTGCGTCAGATTGTAATGGAATATTTCTCATAAACAGTCAAGTGTCTCTTTCAGTCCCTCACCTGACATGTTTTTTGTTGTTTAACTTCATATCTGACAGATGATGATAACCTGAAAAAGATCGAGGTTACAAATTCTGGAGGTTTGGGGGCTGGGATGTGTAAAGGAGGGCTGAGGATTAGGACAAGTTTGTGATTTGTAGGATTCTGAAAGAGGCTCTTGGTTATGTAACTAACCCATTACAGGGTACAGGAGGAAACTAACAAGAACGAGGGGAAAATAGAACAGACAAAAACTCTTGGCCACTAGCCCAAAGAATCTGCTGCCTTTCTGATGATTTCTTGTAGTGTTAGAGCCAGCAAGGAATGTTAGAGAACTGCAAGTGGTCTTAGGGACCATGCCATGATAATAATATCAGTGCTAATATCTGACACTAGATGTAACATCTTATTTGATCCTCAAGAAAACTCAGGGAGGTAGGGAGCATTAATGTTATTCTCTCATCTAGCTTTTTAATTTGACAGATGAGAAAACTATGCTGCCATGGAACTAGCCTTGATTTTTGAAATTGTAAGAGCCGGGTTCAAATCCTTCCCCCTCCCCTCCCCGACATACACATAGTTATTACCTTAGGATATTGGGCAAAATAGTTAACCTGTCTGGGCCTCAGTTTCATCATCTGTAATATTAAACATTTGTACTAGGGGAACTTAAGTCCCTCCTAGTTCTAAATCTATTAGTCTAAGATCATTCAAGTTGGTAGGCTGCCCAAACTTACATAGCCAGAAAATGCCTAAAGTTGGCATTCTGAACCCAGGTTCTCTGACTGCTCCTTCCACTACACTGGAATGATTTCTTTTTAGGAATTTGTCAAGAAATTCGAAAGCAATCTGGTACTCTCCCTCTACGACCTCCCCCCACTCCACACCCTTACCTCCCCACTCCCCCCACCCCCCACCATTCACCTTTTTCCCTAACTTTAATCTTTCAATTAATCACACAAATAAGTGCTTATTATGAATGCTGAATTGTATTCCAGATGGAAAGAAATGTAGAAACAAATGAGCTGTCCCTGTCCTCATGGAGATCAAGTTCTAGTAGAATGATATGATAAGTATGTAGTTAACCACCATACGCAATAAATTCTGGTTTTATGCTCCCTATGGCCTCCAGTAGCAAATATCAATTCTTCTGTTTAGCATTTAAAGGCCTTCGCAACCAGACTTCTATCTGCCTTTCTAACCTTATACATTACTCTCTGTAATACACTCTTTGAGTTGCCAAACTGGAATTCCTGTGATTCTTCACACAAAACACTCCATCTCCCATTTCCATACCTTTGTACAAGCTGTCCCTGATGCCTGGAATGCACTCCCTCTGCTTTTGGGACCCTTAGTTTTCTTTTAAAGCTCAGCAAAATGACATCTCCTGTATGAGAGTTCTTGATAACCTCCCCCCAACTGCTAGTGCTTTTCCTCTGAAATTACTTTATGCTTATTTTGTGTCTGTTTCCCATGATATACTTTTTACATGTGCACATATTTCTCCTTAAGGGCAGGGACTCAGATTTTTATATTTGTGCCCATAGCCCCTAGCTTGTTAGTATGTGAGGTACCATGACCAATATCCTTCAGGGACCAACTTGTCCAGGAGCCCAAGAGCCCTGTGAAGAACAACGCCCTCTCACCACCAAATACTTCATCCAGGGGAGCTATTCCAATGAAGTCCAACAAAGCACTACCTGCTACCTCCTCTTGCTACAGTCATAGCCACTAATAACCTGGAAAAGATAGTTCTCAACATCAAAGTTCTTGACATTGTCAGATGGTTCAATGTTAGAAATAGATATGGCTTAATCAATGAAAATGCAACTAGAGAAGACGTGTTTATAAATCAGTTTTATCCCTCTGTACTCCAGAGATAAGAATAATGCCTAGACCTGTGTTTTTACTAATATTGGGAACTCCCAAGTAAAGAAACTCTCTCTACCAATGCAAGTCAGCACCTTGTCTGCAATTTAATAGTGTTAGACTGTTTCCTAGAACACTGAGAGGTTAATTAATTTGCCCAGAGTCACAGAGTCAGTATGATTATAGGTTCAGACCTAGAAGGGATTGTCAAGTCCATGGAGTCCAATCCCCTCATTTTACAATTGGAAAAAAACTGAGGCACAGAGGGTTAAAGAGACTTGCTTAGGGTCACACAAATAGTAAACATTTAAGACAAGATTTGAACCCAAAGCTTTCTGACTCCAAATCCATTTTACATTTTACTTCTTACAAAGCCCTGGTTAAGCACTGGAGATAAGAAGAGAAAAGCAAGACAGTTCCATATTCCAATGGGAGGAGATGAGACACATAGTAAGTTTCAACTGCAAGTCAGATGGAAAGAACCCATGGTCCTTAGGGTGCAGTACCAAAGCAGATAGTAATACGTCTTCTTTAATGTCATTTCCACTGATAAAATCATCTAAGTTTGCGATGCTGAACCATTTGATGGTGCCAAGATCTTTGGTAGTGAGAGCTTTTTTGGGGGGGTTTCAGTGTGTAGGATTTCAGACGAATCTACACAAGGCTTGCTTCCTGGAAGGATGGCTTTGAGAAATGGGCACGATCAGTGGTCTATGGAGTGCTGCCACCCCAGAGTTCTTAGGTTTGCCTACCAGTAGGTGATAGTCAGCAGCTAATATTGGTGGTGGCAAGGAAGGTGAACTCCTCCACACACAGCAATTGATCCCCTTGAAGATGTTTGGAAGCAAAATCTGAGCTACCCTGCTATTGCCAAGGCTTGGGTTCAGGGTCCTGGGCTGTGTCTACCTTAGGTACCTTGTTTAAGAAAGGCAGAAAGTATTTGGGAGGGACATAAATCTAATATAAGGAATAACTTCCGTTGTATATTGTAAAACTCTAGACTGGGTTACTGAGCATGGTGGCAGTATTACTTTCTCCCTCAGAGGATATTGAAAGCAGGATAGTTCTCAACTCTCTTGGTTGGTGATGTCCTTCCCAGATGCAGGGAGATGGATCAGATAGCTTCTCATTTAACAAGATCCCAAAATCTCTTCCAGCCAATAGCTAATAGTAGGCTCAAGGAGACCTGAGACTTATGTTTAGAAGTTACAGCATTGTGGACGCTTAGAATTGTAAGGATTTTAAAGCTCATCCAGTCCACACAGGTGAGGAATGGGAGAGTCAAACTGTTTCAGTTTGACATGTGATAAAGGCAAGTAGTTCCCTGATTGCCAAATAGTAAAGGGACATACCTTCTCATCCTCTCATAAAAAAAAAAAAATCCAAAAAACCACAGGGTAGGTAAGGCTAGAGTAGCCAGTGCTCCTTCTGTTTGAATCCCGATCTGGAGGGAAGGCTTGCCTGTCAGACATGACTCTGGAATGTGTTGGGGAAACAGGCCGCTTTCTTTTCCAGACCTGACAAGACAACACGAAGATGTGTGGCAAGAAAGAGACCCGATTATCTGCTGCCGCTTCTGTTTCGTTTGGTCTGTTGACTCTGGCAGCAAAGTGGCCCAAACCCCCTGCATTTGATAAGAGGGTGTGAGAGAGAGGAACATCAGGGTCTTAGGGATTTGAGCGAAGTACCAGAACTTGCATTTTCCCCTCTGAAGGAGGCTGACAAAGCCAGAAGGAAAACTGATATACAGGGGATCAGAGAGATAGAGCCGAAAGGGACCTCAGACATCATCTACTCCAGCCTGTGATGCTCCACCTCTCCCCTACAACACACATACACTTTTTTACAGATGAGGAAACTGAGGTTGAAAGAGGTGAAATGATTTGCTTCAAATCATGTGGGCAGCAAGGGGGTAAAGCCAGGCTTCAAACCCAAGATATCTAACTTCAGACACTGGGCTCATTTCATGGAACCAGTATCTACTTGTAGCCATTGTCAAGGACCAGTAGGAATGAGTCTGGTTATGCAGTGTGGAGGATAATAACATGTTAATTATGATAGGTCATATTCTCTGTTTCATGTGTGTAAGTATACTTATGTAAGGGAATGTGCGTGTAAGTACATATACATATATATGTACAGATACATGTATATTTGGACCTAAGCTATGATTTCATCAATGTAAGAGTTTCTACCAAAGCAGACTGGTACCTTCTCTGCAATTCTCTAGTTGCTTTGGGTCCCAGGAGGCAGCAAGATGATTGAGTGGAAAGAGCTCTGGGCCTGGAGTCAGGAAGACCTGAGCTCAAATCCAGTCTCCAACACTTATTAGCTATATGACCCTGGGCAAGTCACTTAACCTCTGTTTGCCTTAATCTTCTGGAGAAGGAAATGGCAAGCCTCTCTAGTATCTTCTCCAGGAAAACCTCAAATGGGGTCACAAAGAGTAGGACATTGAGGGAAACAACTTATAACAACCAAATACACAAGAGTATTGTGAAGCTCAAATGAAATAATGGATATAAAAGCATTTTACAAACTTTAAAGTGCTATATACATGAGAGCTATTTTTTATTATAAGCCTCCAATCACCAGGTGTCCAGGCTAGTGATGACTTCTTTCCTTGAACCTTTGGTTGCTCAGTCATTTTATGACTGAATGACTGGACACCAATAACTGGGTGAGTAAATGATTTGTGTAGGACCTCATGGGCAGTATGTATCACAGACAAGACTTGACCCCAGGTCCTCCTGATCCTAAGGCTAGCTCTCTATCCACTACAATATACCACCCCTTGATGTATGTATGCACCTATATGTATATGCATGTATACATGTTTATATATGTACATAATCATATATTAATATAACAATATATTATATATGGAGATAGATACTAATTCATATATGTATACAATAAGTACTAAAATATTTATTGAATGATCATCCCAACCATTTATAGCACCAGGAAAAGCAAGGGTCTAGCTAAAAGAAGGAAGGGATGGCTATCATTTGCTTAGATCAGGAGGCTAGCCTGGAGGTAAAGAGAAAGGACATCAGTAAGTGTATACTGATCTTCCTTAGAGGGAGATTAAAGGATGAAGGTATGTGGAAGACTGCTTTGGGAAGGGAGAAGAAGAGAGATCTTTCCTTAATGGTGAAGGAGCTCTGTGGAAAAAGTAAGCTGCTCTCAGGAAACATTTACACAGGTTATGACAGGACAGGTCAGGGGAAGATGACTTGTTGGGGATGGGTGTTTCCCTAAAAAAAACGCCTCAGTAAGATCCAGGCTAAACTGGAACAGGTAGAATAAGTACCTTGCTGAAAACCTGAACACTTCCTCCCTCTCCTTCTCTTTACTTTGACACCCCCCAATGCCCCATCCGCCCATTGCCTATCCCCTAGCAAGAATAAGCACAGTACTATTTGAGGAAAGCTCTGAATATCTGTGGTTCTGGGTCCTGCTATTCATGAAGCAGGATGAAGAGCTTAGCATGAGGTGGTTGGCAAATAACTCCCACAAAGACAGAATCACTCTAACCGTCCCCGCTGTTCTTTTAACCCTCACCCCAGCCCATTCTGACCTCTTGGTTGGCCTGGAGATCAATAAGGGTGCATTAACAAAACAGAAATAACTGCCCCAAATTCCATGTGTGACTTAGACCCAGATGCCCCACACTGTCTTCTCTACTTTGATCACCTTGACTGTACAATGAGAGGAGTACTGCGGTCAGTGATTTCATAAAAACATAGAATATGAAAACTGGAAGTGAACATAGAATGTAATGCACCAAAGACTGAAGGGACCATACAGCACAGAACTTAGAAAGTCAGAGCTAGAAGGGACCTTAGAACTTTGAATAGATAGGAAAAAAAAAAAACCTTAGAGAAGATCATCCATTCCAGCTCCGCCATTAGAAAAACATTTAATTTCTACTTTTTTGTTTCTTTATCACTTTCCCTTCCTATTTTGTTCCTCCTCTTGTAACAAAGATTTTAAAATGGAAAGGGAAAGAAAAAACCTAATCAGAAAATCAACTAATTTGTACAGTGTGTGAAGTGTTTTATTATTATATTATTATTTTATACACATACAGTAGAAAATAGAGGCCCAGAGAAAAAACAAGTAATTGAATCACTAACTCACTCTACCAGACTTTCAGTCTATAGCCCTTTTCATTTCAATATATCTTCCTTAGATGAAAATTTTTGCCATTTAAAAAACAAGCAAATAAACAGAAACAAGGGACAGTTTCTATTCCTCTATACGCTGTCAGCCTATCTCGATAAATTCTCTAATTTAAGAGAATCTACCTCAAATGTTCGCATGGATTATTTTTGTCTGACCTGTGGTTGAGCATTTTGACTTTGCACTGGTCTGATCAGCCACAATGGGACATACTGCAACTTGACTCTAACATAGCACTGTCATTTTGGTTCTCTTTGAGAACAGAGGACGACCAACCATCCATCTCCATAAATTAGGCTAAAGGAAAGTCACTGTCAGTGAACATTTGGTGGGTGCCTACTGTGTGTTAGGCTCTGTGTTGGGCACTGTGGATATAGGGAGAGACAGAAAATAGTCACTGTTCTTGAGGAGCTTTTATCTAATGGGGGAGACAACAGAAACTTTGAAAAAATCAGGCCAAGTTATAAAGAGAAGCAGCAGCATCCCCAAACCCTGCTGGAAGGCAAAGTCTAGAAAGAGTTGCTCACAACAGCATCCAAGAACCAAGACAGTTTTCTGATCACTGACATGGTTGCTGAGCCAGGACTGACTACTAGCTAAAACCTTGAGAAAAGCAACCCAGAACAGAACTATTGATCCAATGGGCTACGCTCCTCCCTTCTGATGTCCAGGAAGGGATCTAAAGGAAAAGGGTCATTGGAAAAGGGGTGAGACACTCTCCCTAAGTTAAACTGGGGTAAATTCCCAGGATATTGGGCTCATTCATCTTCAATGTCCACAGAAGGTCAGCAGACTTGGGATCTTATCCCAGACCTACAACTTAATACCTATAGGATGCTGGGTAAGTCCTTCCCCCTCTCTAGACCTCAATTTCTTCCACTGTAAAGTGAGGGGTTTTCTCTCTAAAGTTCCTGTCAGTTAGAACATTCCAGGATTCTCTGAAATGTTCGTAGTTGCCTTGGCCAGCCATAGCAGGGTTGCTATGATAATAGATTGAGGAAAATGTGCTCTTCCTCCAGTTCTCCACATAGCCTTGGAGAACTCTACTCATCTGTACCTCCATTTCCATATTTGTTAAATAGGAATAATATCCACCCTTCTGCTTTCCAGAGATATTTTGAGGGTCAAATAACATAAATAAGCTTATCAACCAAATTATGTTTCTAAAGCACTTCAGGCACATAAGTATGGGTGTCTGGTATCCCATGACACAGTTTCTTCCACTAAGAATTTGCATTCAAAATGGGAAAAAAATACCATAGACACAGTCACAACAAAAGTATTGTGGGAATATACACATACACAGAAGTAATACACAGGAAAATACATGCTCTGTATAAACATACATAAATATGTACCACCACTACCACCTCCTCAACCATAAACATATAGGATTGACAGGTGCCAGACCATTGTGTGTCTGCAGCAAAAATCTTCATGGAAATCCTGGGCCTCCCTATATATTCAGCCACTCATATCAAGATTCTTTTATATCCAGGAACCCTGGGTGATCCAGAGCCTGGCGTTTCTAGTTCTATCAAGTCTTAAGCCTCAGGCTTTAAGAGTAGGAAGAGAATGAAAAGTCACTGTAAAACATTAGAATGGCTCTTAGCTTGGCCCCAAAGGATCATTTGGGCTACAGTGTTTCCTTAGTGTCTGTATTGGCAATTACATTAAAAAGTGAAACAAAATAAATGAGTTACTTCATTTCTCTGGGCCTCCATTTCCCCACTTGTAAAATAAAGGAGTTGGACTAGATGATCTTTATAATCTTTTCTTTCTCTGATATTCTTTGCTTTGTGTTCTAAAATGACTTCCAGCTGTTATATTTTGTGTTCTCTATTCTAAGGCCCCTTCCGATCTTAATATTGTAAGGTTCCTTTCAATTCTGACATTATATCTTTTACTGTCCCCAATAACAATAACAGTTTATGATCTATGTTCTACTATTCTATGTTCTAAGGTCCTGCCCATTCAGACATTCTATATTTTAAAGTTCCTTCCAGTCCTAACATATTCTCTCTCTCTCCTTCCCTCCCTCTCTCCCTCCCTCCCTCCCTCATTCCCTCCCTCTCTCTCTCTCTCTCTCTCTCTTCTCTCTCTCTCTCTCTCTCTCTCTCTCTCTCTCTCTCTCTCTCTCTCTCTCTCTCTCTCTCTCTCCCTCTCTCTCTCTCTTCCTGTCCCCCCTCCATGAAAAGGACATCTAGAAGGTCATTTCCTAGGATCTCTGAAAGAATTTTTCCCACTCTATTTTAGCTCCTCAATGTAACAGGGCACACTCTAAAACTGTCATAAACCTGCTGGTGTCACTCACTCCCAATCATGTTAGTGTAACACAGCTGGGAGCAATCAATGTCAGAGTCAGGAATTATGGAATCTGATTTCAGGAGTGCAGGAATTCAAGGAGATCTATTTCAGCTTGGTGACCTTGGCTGAGTCATTGAACCTAAGACCCCCTATCTCTCTATGTTGGGAAAGTTTTAAATAACATAAAATTTATGTAGAGCAGGTGGAACATTTGGGAAATAGGCAATGGGTGAATTTAGGAATTCTAATTCGACTTAGACTAACTGACCTCTGATGTCCTTGCTACAAAGCTTAGTGGCCAAAGAATTGACCTTGATGACAGGAAGACTTGCACTCAAGCCCAACCCCTAACATACACTTGATCTGTGACTCTGGGTAAGTAATTTAATTTCTTAATACGCTTCTACCCTCCAAGGCAGAGGAGATGCTGACTTGAAGTGAGAGTTTCCTCATCTGGGGATTCCCAATACTAATGGAATCAGAGGTCTCATCCTTGTCCCCAAGATCATGAGAAGAGTAAACCTTGACTTTATCTAATCAATGCATCCCTCATATTCTTTGTGACCTCATCTAAAATTCAGTTTCAAATTCAATTTATTTATTCTTCCATTCAGTCTGCAATTATTTATTAAGCACCTTTCATACGAAATTAACCTAGGTCAACACCACAGGGAGATATAAAGATGCCCTGCCCCCATGGAGCCTTTTAAGACATGGACACAGAATAGGAATTGGGATATGGTGATTGCTTCTGAGGACTACCAGGTACTGGAGGATGAGATGAAGGAGAGATCATGTCCAGCTTGCCAAAATCAGAGGAGCTTTCACAGAACAGCTGCCATTGGAACGAGGTCTTGAAGGAAGGCTGTCAATAGACAAGGATGGAATGAAAGCATCCAGGTAGAGGATAGAGATAAGGCACAGAGATAGGGAGGGCACAGAACATAGGAGACAGTGAGTAGTCCAATGTGGCTGGAATGCAGGGTATATGTTGGGGAGTTGTTCAAGGTAGTTTTGGAAAGGTACAATATCCCTAGATCGTATATGGCAATGAATGCCAGACTAAGCAGTCTGGATTTTATCTGAAGTGGCCAATGGAGAGCTCCATTAGGGTTTTGAGCAGGGGAAAGATGTGATCTCAATTATGCATTAGAAAAACCATTCTGGATTAGAAAATGAATTAGAGGGAAAGAGGTTAGGGTCAGAGAGTCTATTCAGAAGGCAAATTAATCCAGAAGGGAGATAATGAACTAAGGTGAGACCTAGAATAGGGATGGTAGTAGTTAAGAAATGATGTTGGGAGAGCATTTCCCTGTTCTCAGATGGTACCTAGAAATTTGGTCCTTCCTTACCACTCCCTTCCCCTCTCCACACCCCAAAATAACATTGTTCCCTTGATTTTTTGTTAACTGTAAAATACATCTTTTTCCTGGCCCCTTTGTAAGAATGAAGCTTCAATTTCTACTCAGAGAAAAGACAAAAGGAAATGCTAAAAGAAGTCTGTTCTCCAGCTCTGTGGCTCACTTGTTCTCCAGTGCCTGCATAATCACATATCACAGAATTTCTGTATTGCAAAGCACCAACCCCAAAGGTTATCTAGTTCAGCCTGTATCTGAACAGAAATCACCGCAGGAACACCCTTGTCCCTGATATGTGGCCATTTAGCCTCTAGTGAGGAGAAAGTCAATACTCCCTATGGCAGCCTGTTATACTTCCAATAGCTTTGTTAGGAATGTTTTCCCTACTTCAAGCCTAAGTCTGCCCCTTTTCCCTAGGCTTGTAAGTTCAGAGATTTAGATTTTTCATTTCACAGACAAAGAAACTGAGACTCAGGGAAGTTGAGTGACTTGTGCAAGGTCACGTAGATAGCAAGCATTAAAAGGCAGTATTTGAACTCAGAAACTCATTGTTTCTAGTTCTGCCCTCTGGAGCCAAATAGAACAAATTGAGTCTAACTTTGAGGAATAGTCCTCCAAATACTTGACTAAATCTATCATGCATCTCCTGAGCCTTCCATTTTCTGGCTAAGTACAATAGTTTCTTCTATAGACCTTCCTATGACTGATTTCTACCTCCTCACTGTGATGGTCACCCTTCTCTGATCTTGAAATCCTTGTCAATCATTCCTCTAAAACGAGATGCCTAGATAAATACAATATGCCCTGCTAGTAATGACTATTATTACTACTTATATTCACATAGTTCATAGTGGGAAAATGATTTATAAGTTAGTGCAGTAATGATCATTTCCATTTTACAGAATTATCAACGGAGGCTTTTAGAGACTAAATGCATTTCCCAGGGACACACAAATAGGCATAGTGAGGATTCAAAGTCAGGTCCTCACTGTCCAAATTCAAGGCTCTTCTGATAAATGTGGTCCGACCAGGGTAGCCTTTTTTCCTCCTCATCTTGCACCAGTCCTACCACTTTCTTTACCCCACAACCTAAACCCCCCTTACCCTGTTCATTCAAAGAAGGAAGGCAGGAAGGAGTTCTCATAACTCTCTTCACTTAGTCTATTGTTACCAGTTTTTCACACAGACACACACACCCAAATTAACAACCAAAAAAAATCCTTTCTGGGAGTGACAGGTCTAACTCAGGGTAGCATTAACCAGATCTGAAATTTGACACAGGCCTGGTCCTAGGCTGAGAAACATATTCCCTGCACACTCTGTGGCCAGGCTTGCCAGATAAAGGGCTCAGAAGGCCTGCTGAACCCATTGGGGTGGGTACTACCCTCCCACCCAGCTCTCGACAGCCTCCAGGGAAAGAAGCCCAATCCTCCAGGCTGTTACCATAGCAACCCTAGAGAGGGGGCCAAAGGATTTGGAAGCCTTTCAGAGAATCCTGAGATGTTAGAGTTGGCAGGAATCTCAGAGAGAGAAACCTCATTTTATAGTAAAGGAAATTGAGGTCCAGAGAGGACAAGGAACTTAACCAAGGTCCTGTAGATAGGTAATGGTTTATAGATCTGGGACAAGAACTCAAGTCTCCTGACTCTTGGTCAACCTTCTGCGGGACATCTTTGATGAATGAATCATGATGTCATGTCACTGCTACCTGATTTGGAGAAAGTGTCCCACGCCCTTCTCAAATGACAATCCTCCAGGCCCCTTTTGGACATCTTAGTCTTGTTTTGGGTTGCTTCTCTTGCCTTTTTAGTTGGTAGTCAACGCTGACTCAAAAATCGTGTCAGTGACCAGTACACTACCTTAGCTCTGGGATATCATTGTGGGTGGCCTTTGCTAGATCTTCACTCCCATCAGGATTTGGGGCAATCACATGGAAACTACTGTGGAAGCCTCCCATGATCTCTGCCAAAGAAAGTTCAGATCTTACAGTCCTGGAGAAGATGGGGTATAACCTAAGAGAGCAGCCTGCCTTCACCTTGGAAAGACACTCTGCTGACCATAAATGCATTTATCATGTAATAATACATATTTAGTTATCTGTGTATGTGTGTGTGTGTTTATGATTGCTTTATTAGGTTATGAGCTCCATGAAGGCAGGGATATTTTATTTAAATTTTTTATCTCCCCCAATGTCCAATATAGGTTCTGTTCACAGTAGCATCATAAATCTAGAGCTGGAATTGAGGAACCTCAGACCACATAATCCTAATTCTTCACTTTGCACCTAGGAAACAGAGATCCAGGTAAATTTAGTGATTTGTTCAAGGTCACATAAACAGTAAGTATCAGAGACAAGTTTGAACCAAGGTCAAAGAACCATAGATTTAGAGTGGGAAGGGAGCCATCTAGTCCAACTCCCTCATTATGCGGATGAGGAAATAGGCCCAAAGAAATTTAATGACTTGCTTAAGGTCACAGAGTTGACAGTACTCATCAGAGGCAGGATTTGAACCAAGGTTCTCTGGCTTCAGAACTATTTCCATTGTATCACAGCACTTCCAAGATGTTTGTTGGTTGCTTGGTTCAATGAATCACCTTGGGGGTGTGTTGTCTATCAATTGAAGAAACCTTTATATTTATTTGGAAAATATATATTTGAAAATTTTATATTGGGAAAATCATTTCCAGCACTATAAATATATACTATGGAAATAGCTATAGATACATGCAACATAAGCTAGTTTGCTTTAGCGTTTTCAAGGAATCTTGAGATGCTTCATCTGTTGTAAATAAGGTAATGCATTACAGTGCTTATTAATGTGATTCATTTATTAAGTCTTTGCCAAAATATTAGAGTTTCTGAGACATTTCCATGGTTTTATAGGAACAGGGAGAGAGTATTTGAAAACAGAACAGTGCCAGAAATATCAAGGATGAATGGTGTGTAAAGAACCAAGCTATTCTGGTCTTCCACATAAACTCGTCTTTCTTTGCCTGTTGAATATCTCTGCCTGAATGTCTTGTAACTCAACTTCTCCCTTCTTCTGCAAACCAATTCACCCTCAAAACTTCCTTATTTCTATTAATGGCAATATCATTTTCTCAAACCAGAAAATTCTACCAGCTTTGTCTCCTCTTTCTCTTTCATCCTCCACAACCAAGTTCTATTGATTCTCTCTTCCCTATATCTATCAAGTATTTGGCTATCTTACCAGTTCACGAACAATTTGTGAGCACCTACTAAGTGTCAGGTATTGTGCTAGGCATTGGGTATACATATACACATACCCCCACACACAGATTTTTAAATGAAATGTCTACTTCTTCCATGGTCATGACCCTAGTTCCAGTCAATATTACATCAACCTGGATAACTGAAAGAGGGATCAGACTCTTCCAGCTTGTACAGAAGGGTAGAACTATGATCAAGGAATGGAATATACAAATCTGGACTCATCGATCGATCAACAAGCATTTATTAAGTACTTACCACATCCCAGCAACTGTGGTAGGCACTCGGGGATACAAATGCAGACATGAAACAGTCCCTGCCTCAAAGAGCTTGCATTTCTATCAGAGGAAGCAGCACATGCAATATAAATATATACAAAAATCCCACCCCAGCAATTTTGAGAGGGCACTAAAAGTGGAGATTAGAGAAGTCCTCAAGATAGTATCTGAATTGAGGAAACAAGGAATTTTAGGAGGCAGAGGAGTGCATTCTGGGCATAGGACATCAGTCTGTGGTAAGGCAGGGAGACTTGATGGAATATTGTGTGTAAAGAAGAGCAAGAAGGAAAGTTTGACTGAACCAGAGAGTGCAGGAAGGGGTATAATATATCAAAGGGTGGGAAAGATAGGTTGGAATCAGGTTTTAGATGAAAGAGGAGTTTATGTGCTGTCATGTAGAAAATAGAGAGCCCTTGGGTTGGTGTGTGTGTGTGTGTGTGTGTGTGTGTGTGTGTATGTTTTTAAGAGAATGTCAGACCAATGCTTTTGGAAAATTACTTTAATCTCTGAGTGGACTGGAGTAGGGAGAGGCTTAAGTCATGGAGGTCAATTACAAAGCTGCTGCAGTAGTCTAGAAAAGAGGTGCTGGGCATCTGAACCAATAACAGTAGCTTGCATTCATATGGTGCATTAATGTTTGCAAAACACCGTAAATATACTATCTCAGTTGATCCTCATAGCCACCCTGGGATGGAGGTACTATTATGGCCCATTTTACACTTGAGGAAACTGAAGCAAAGAGAGGTTAAGTAACTTGCCCAGGGTAACAAACTAGAAAGTGTCTTAGGCAGGATTCAAACTCAGACCTTCCTGACTCCAAGTCCAGCATTCTAGGCACTGTTCTGTCTAGTTTCCTTTAGAGTGGCAACGATGTAAGTGGAGAGATGATGATGGGGAGGTAGAATCAGCAAGATTTGGCAAATGATTGAGTATATGGGGTGAGGAGTCAAGGATGACTCCAAGATTGCAAACCCAGGGGACTGGAAATATGGCAATGCCCTTGACAGAAGAAGTTAAGTTTGGAAGAAGAATGCGTTTGGGGGAAAGGATTTGTTTTAAAGACTGCCTAACAATGGATTGGAATGGGTAATAGATGACAGCTGTGAATCACTGAAGTGTTGTGTTGGGATAACTGTTTGCTGGGGTTATTACAGAGAAGACTCATTATTTCGGGTAGAAATTGAGTCAGATGGCTCTTGAGATTCTATGAGTGTTGTAATGACTTTCTAAATGGCCTCCCCACTTTCCATCTCACTATTCCCCTCCAGTCTGTCCTACATCTGCTATCCAAATAATCTTCCTGAGGCATAGCTTTGATTATATCATTCTCTTACTAAAACACCTTAAATTGCCCAATATTTTAAATCCAAACTCATTAATTTGGTCTTCCTTGGATTTCTAAGGAGAGCTAGTAGGAAGGAGTCAGGGCATAGGTGGAGATTCTACCCCAACAGACACTTAGAAACTCTGGAGTCCTTGTCCAGGGTCCATGACCAGAGCATTTCTGGGGCCTAGAATAGGTGACTTTCTGTAAAATTTGTCCACAAGGGTTAGGGTTTTAAAACACTATCTAAGGGGTTTTCCTATTTATCTGAGAGCTGTTGCATAATAAGTTTCCATACAAAAACCTTATAAGGCTATATGAATTAAGTAGTAATAATGATCAGTACTGTCATTAATAAGAACAACCAGGTACTCCTCTGCTCAGAAACCTTCACTTACTCCCCACTGTTCACAGGATGAAGTCCAAGTTCGTTAGTCTATTATTTATAGTCTTTCCTCATCTGAACGAATCTTCCTTTCCAGCCTTCTCTGCCATTCTCTCCTGTCTGAACCTTCTGCTCTTGCCCTTATCCTGGCTGAATCCTCTCCTCCACTCCTTTCTACAACCTATCCGAATCCTAACTATTCAAACCCTACCTCTTCCAGGAAGCCTTCCTTGAGCATTCTCTCCATCATATCCCTTTCCCCTGAGCTTCTATAAAACTCACCATCTTTTACTTTCATTTGGCTGCTAATACAGGCTAATATTTTCATGTGTTTTTGTTTTCTTTTAGAGTGAGGGGGTGAATATGGGGTTGGGTGTATACCTTGTTATACTTCCAGTCACTTCTAGACAGAAAAAAAGATGTGCCAACAAGCCCCTGGAAAGGCACTGCTTCTGTCTGACTTTCTGGAAAATTATACATTTCCACAGACAGTTCATAGGTTCATAGGATGGATGGTCAACTGATTGTCAGGAAATTGTAGAGAAGATTTCTGTTCAGGCTGACTCTGGGGATGTGTCCATTTCTTAGATTCTGTGACTCTGTGAAGAACTGGAAGGCATCTTAAAAGAAGAAGAAGAAGAATTAGCACACATACACAGCTTTTTAAGGTTTACCAAATAGTTTACAGACATCACATTTGAGGTTCACAACTCTGGAGGTAAGTGCTATTTTACAGATGAGGAAATTGAGGCAGATGGAGCAGGTTAAGTGATTTGCCCAAGGTCAAACAGCTAGTAAATATCTGAGGCCAAGTTTAAATCAGGTCTTCCTGAGTCCAGACCCAGCACTCTACTCACTGAGCCACCTAACTGCTCCATACATGCAAGGTAGTTGTGGGAGGGTGGCACCATCAGGCAGGAAGGCAAGTAAAGTCTTCATAAAGCAGGTGGCATTTGAGTTGAGTGTTGAAGGAAATCAAGGACTTAGAGAGGTAGAGATGACAGGGAGGTGCATTCCAGGCATAGGGGACAGCCAGAGCAAGAGAACAGACATGAGACATGGAGATTCATATGTACAGAACACCAAGAAAGTCAATATGGCTGAATTGTAGAGTTGAGAAGGGAAGTGAAATGGAAGGAGACTAGAGAGGCTTAACATGGGAGAATGTTACAGTTTAATGGGACCTAAGAACAAAGAATCTTAGTGCAAAAAGGGAACTTAGAACAAACAATAGAGTGTTAGAGATAGAAGAAAGCCCAAGACATAGAACAATGGTCCTGAAAGGAACTTTAGAACTCAAAAAGCTAGAGTTTAAGGGGACTTTAGAACATAGCATGATAGATTTAGCCCAACAACTTTACTTCACAGATCACATGAGATAACATACATAAGGGGCTTTACATGTTCTAAAGTGCTACATAAATTAACTTTTGTAGTTATTGCTATTATTACAGTTGAGGAAACTCAGGCCCAGAGAGAAAAAGTAAACTGTATCTTGAAAATGTTGTGAAAATCATCTCATTCCACTCTTAATTTAAAGAAAGTCCAGCTCAGACACTGCCAGAGAAACCCTTCTAAGCTATTTCCAGAGAAACTGTTATCTGCACACCCATTTTGGGACAAATGATGTTTAGCACCAAGGCTTCCCTTAGGACTGGGTCTGCTCTTTGGGTTGACACCTTCTGAGAGCCCAAAGTAGAAGTAGTGGACAATGAGGAGAAATCCAAGGCCATGAGTCTTTCCCTCTACTCTAACCCCCTTTAGAAGGATGCAATATGGCAATCCCATTCACAGAACAAGACTTTAGGAAACTCCAACTAGTGATGACCATCCTGGCTTTGGTCTAAGCTTAATATTAACAACAATCACTTACTTTTTTGTCAACCTCCTCAAAACATTTTCATATCCATCCTCTTATTTGATCCATCTCCTAACTGGCACCCAGGCAACACCCTGGGTTCCTGGGTTTCTGATTGGTGAGCTATCACCATTTTTAGACCAATCTAGACCTTTGTGATGATATGTTCTGGATTTCTTCATGATATGCCACTAGGTGGGTTCCCTCCCCACAGCTATGATCAATACTTCTCTTCCTGAGAGGACATGTCAATCAATTGCTTTATTGAGTTAACTAAAACACCGAACCAGATGAAATTGTTTTAATTTAAGGTCCCCTATATATACTGTCTTCCCTTCTTAAAATGTAAGGTCCTTGCAGGTAGGAACTGCCTTGTTTATTTTTTTCTATTCGTATCCCCAGCACTTAGCACAGTGCCTGGCACATAGTAAGCACTTGATAAGTGATTTTTCCTCCCTTCTTCCCTCCTTGCCTTCTAACTACCCCTCTTTTCCTTCCTTTCTCCTTCTCTTCCTTTTTCCTCACTCCTTTCCTTTCTTCTTTCCTTCTTTGCCCCTTCCTTCCTTCTTCCCTTCCTTTTCTCCTTCCCTCCCTTCCTTTCTTCTCTTTTTTTCCTTTTCTCAGTCTCTTCCTCCTGATAATAATTCTATGAGGTCAGAGTAGGGATTATTATTCTCAATGACAAGAAAAATGAGGAAGAGAGAAAGGAAATGTTTTGACCCCAAAGATACAAAATATTGGAACCAAACTTCAGAAACAATCATTGAGAAAGTACAAACCTAACAATTGTGAATGTGAAGATTGAGGTGGCTTTCAGCATGTCCCCAGAAGTTCCAGTGTGCTTATGGCCTGACTGGAACCCAGGACTCTTGACTCTTAGTTCAGAGCATGAGCAAATAGACTCTAAGATAATGGCTACCATATATTTTGAAGACACTGTAGAACATAGTATGTCAGAGATCGAAGAGATGTTCAGAGTTTCTTTTCTAGTTATGGATCTGCCACTTACTAGATGTGTGACCTTCAACAACTGAATTCCCCCTCTGAGACCCAGGATTCATCATTTACAAAATGAAAACTATCATGGTATTGTTAATTGAGAACTAAACTAGAAGTTTTCTTTTATAGTTTAGTCTATTAGTTGCATTTGATTCACCATGACCTCATCTGGAGTTTTCTTGACAAAGATACTAGTGTGGTTTACCATTTCCTTCTCCAGCCCATTTTACAGATGAGGAGATGGCTCTGGAGTAGAAAGTGAGGCTGGTAACCTTGCACAACCCTTCATCACTCAAATCATCGTCAACTACAAGTTGTCATCATTTTGCTTGATGTCATGGTACTCTTCGAAAACAAAGGACAAGCACAAAGAGTAACTCAGTTCATCCTCTCTCTCTTCCTCTCCCTCTCCCTTCCTTCTCCTCTCCAAGGAAGGTAAATTTTGGGGACCAGAAGCTGCCCTGTTAACTTGTGGTATACTGGCTAGATTCCTTCCTTCCTTCCTTCCTTCCTTCCTTCCTTCCTTCCTTCCTTCCTTCCTTCCTTCCTTCCTTCCCTTCCTTCTTTCTCTTTCTTCTTCCTTCCTTCCTTCCTTCCTTCCTTCCTTCCTTCCTTCCTTCCTTCCTTTCTTTCTTTCTTTCTTTCTTTCTTTCTTTCTTTCTTTCTTTCTTTCTTTCTTTCTTTCTTTCTTTCTTTCTTTCTTTCTTTCTTTCTTTCTTTCTTTCTTTCTTTCTTTCTTTCTTTCTTTCTTTCTTTCTTTCTTTTTCTTCCTCCCTTAAACCCTGATCACTCTGAAGCCCATACATTGGACCACAATAGATCCCTGCACAAGCTCCACTTAATGGCTGTTTTTTGGGCCCTCCTGGCTTACAGTGAGTGTCAATGGAAACTGTTTCTCTTTGGAACACCTACCCTGAGGGTCTTGTACTCCCAGCTTGATCTTTTTGTTTTTCTAATTAAAGGGGCCATCCCTTCAATATTTCTTAAAGCAGCCTATTCACTGAATGGGAATTACCTCACTCTAAGTGAGTACCTGAAAAGGCCTTAGCCAGGGTCTCCCATTGCATCCTGGGCCATCTCTAGTCATCATAATGAATATCTGGTCACTGGATCCAGATGGCTCCAGAGGAGAAAGTGAGACTGCTGACCTTGCACAACATTCCCTGGCTCAGATCAAAGTCAACTGCAAGTCATGTCATCATTTCTCTGATGTCATGGTCCTCTTTGAAAACGAAGGACAAACACAAAAGATGGGGAAATTGAGGCAAACAAGCTTAAATGACTTGCCCAGGACTGCACTGCTAGTAAAAGTCTGAGGCCAGATTTGAACCAGGTCCTCCTAACTAGAAGACATAAATTCAAATCCTATCACTAATTAGATATGACTTCATGAGTAAGTCAGTCACAAGAACATGAGTTCCCTCCAGATATAATGATATTTGCATTGACTCACCAACTACTTGTCAGGGTTTTTGTGGAGGGAGAAAAGCACCCTGCCAACTTTAAAGTGCACATGTAAATTTTTAAAATGTAGATAGAGTGAGATGCTCTCTAAGATTCCTTTCCATATCCTTTATTTTGTGCTCTGGGTTCTGCAGTCTCTGCTCTCAGACATCCTGGATTCTAAGTTCCCTGCTCTCTCCAATGTTCTTTGTTCTACTGCAGAAGTGTCAAACACTCAGCTTGAGGGTTGCAGCCCTCAATACTGAGTGAGGCTTGAACCAGGTGACAATGTAACTGGGAAAGATTTAACAAACAATAAAACATAGATAATGTTAGTATGTGGTTTTCTAAGTCAATATGCAGCTACAGGGATCCTTCTGAATAGCCTCTATTTGATACCACTGATCCGTTATGCATCGTAAGATCCTTTTTAGCTATTACTATACTCCCTAGGTTAAGGTCCCTTTCAGCTCTAACCTTCTCTATGTCCCATTCACCTCTAAGGTGCTGTGAATCTATAGCTCTTTTTACTAGCCAGTCAACAACAATGTGCCAGACACTGGACTAAAAGTTGGGAATATAAATAGAAATGGAATATAAATAGAACCTGTCCTCAAGGTGCTTACATTCTAATGAAGGAAGATACAACATGGAAAAGGACCTGTCTCAGGAGCATGATAGAAGTTCTGTGGACATGAGTCATCATGTAGCTGGAAGAGGGATGAAGTGTCTACTATAATATGGACTTTTACTCTCAGTACAAAAAAATTCAGATTTCTAATGAGGTTCCTTCATTCATCACAGGCATCACCTTCATACATGAGAATGGGGTAGCCAATAGTAGGAATGGGAAAGGTAAAATCTGGATTCTGACCTCCGTTCTGCCACTCACTTACTAGCTGTGTGACCTCTGGCTGCTCAATGGCTTCCTGTTGCTGGGTCTCCATTTCCTCAATTTTCAAATGATGAAAACCAAATGACTTCTAAAGCCCATCTATCTCTGCCATGCCATGTTTCATAATCTAAGGTCCCCTCCATCTCTCATTTCTATGTCCCAAACTCCCTTCCAGACCTAACAAGCTATGATACTACATATTTGACATTCCCCAGAGGCTATTCCTTCTTTTTTTTACAGATCCAAACTCCCTGACCTTGGACAGCAGTCATCCTGACCTCCTTTTTTCCTTACCTCCTTTCAGAGATGCCACTTAGTAGGAGCATCTCCCACTGTTGGGAAAGGTGGGAGAAATGACAGAGGGGGCCCAGGGATGGGCTGAATACTACAGAGTGACCTGCCTAGGGTCTGGGTGGAAGAGAGAGACAGTCTGAAGCCCGTTGTTTATAAGAACATCTCTCCCCTGATTGATGTTGGCCCTGCGGAAGTCTGTTTGCAAGTTTCTCCTGAAAACATGAATCAGGCACTGTTTGGAGAACATGCGCTTCACTGTCAAACAATCCACTTCTCTGGAGCCTGCACAACATGGGTTCCCCAGGGGAATGGCAGTGAAGGGGAGAAATGTAGGGGCCCCTAATTTTCTCCAGGGAAGGAGAAGAGGAGCAGGGGACGAAACACTGCCTATCTTCTTCCTGGAACCCTGCCAAAGCTGCCCAGTCCCTCACCTCTCCTGAAGGACTCTGATTATCAGGGGAAAGGCCTTAGACATTTTATAGATTAAATCGTTGAAGCACAGAGAGGGATGGTCACTTATGCAAAATCACACAGCTGCTTAGTGAAAGAGATAGCTTTCACTAAGAACCTTGCCCTCTTGGCTCCCACCCAGGACTGTTCCCACTGTGGTACCTTACTTCTCCTCTACCAGTCACTAACCATTTCTTCATCTGAAAATGGGCATTATAACAAGTATACTATGCTACATGTATACTAGTTACCTACTAGGCCTCTTGTAAGGAGAATAGCTTATAAACCCTATCTCCAACTTATCCGATATATATATATTCTAGTTTTTTGGTTTTTTCCCATAGTTATTTCAGAAGCCTTTTGCAATAGCCTTCCAGCTGGCCTCTCTGCCACAAGTCTTTCTCCACTCCAGTACATCCTTCACCCAGCTGCCAAATTTGGTCTTCCTAAAGCACAAGTCTGACTCACTTATTTAGTCAACTCCAATGGCTACCTATTACCTCCAGGATCAACTACAAAATCATCTGTTGGCCCTTCATACTCTGATGCCTTCCTACCTTTCCAGTCTTATTACACCTAACTCCCCACTGTAAGCAGGGCCTGGAGAAGGGTATTGGCAAGTGTCAGAGGAAAAAAGAGAGCATATGTGAGAGATGTTAAAAAGATAGAAATGACAGAACTTGACAAATGATTGGATATGTGGGAGAATGATCAAGAATGAGTAATTAAGGATGACACCTAGATTTCGAGCCTGGATGACTGGGAGTATGGTGGTACCCTCAACAATAATAGGGAAATTAGAAAGAAGAGAGGGTTGGGGTGGAAAGATAAGGAATTCAGTTTTGAACGTATTAAACTTAAAATATCTATGGGCGTCCAGTCCAAGATGTCCAAATGGTAGTTGGATAGGGAAAACTGGATGTTGGCAGAATAGTTAGGGATGGACAAATAGACTTAAAAATAATCTGTATGGAGATAATAATATTGAATCTATGGAAGATGATGAAATCACTAAGTGAAATACTGTGGAGGGAGAAGAGAAGAGGGCCCAGGATAGAAACTTGGAGTATACACACCTTTATCAGATGTGACCTCTACGAAGATTCAGCAAAGAAAACTGAGAAGGTGTAGTCAGATAGGTTGGAGGAGAACCAGGAGAAAGTAGTGTTGGGAGAATCTAGAGGGAAGAATCTCAAGGAGAAAAGGATGGTGGACAGTGTCAGAAGCTGTACAGAGGTCAAGAAAGATGAGGATTGTGAAAAAGTCACTGGATTTGGCAATTAAGAGAACACTAATCTCAGAAATAGGTCTGATATCTCAAATATAGAAAGAACCTTGTTGAATCTATAAGAATATGTCATTCCCAAATTGACAAATGGTCAAAGGATGTGAACAAGCAGTTTTTGGATGAAGAAATCAAAACAATTTATAGTCATATAAAATGCACTAAATCATTATTGATTAGAGAAATGCACATTAAAACAACTTTGAGATATCATCTCACACCTAATAGATTGGCTAAAATGATAGAAGGGGAACAATAAATGTTACAGAGGACGTGGAAAAATTGGGACACTAATTCACTGCTGGTGGAGCTGTGAGCTGATCCAATCATTTTGGAGAGCAGTCTTGAATTATCCCCACAGTGTTATGAAAGTGCCTATGCCCTTTGACCCAAGATGATTGCAGAAAAAAGAAAATAACTCACAGTTTCCAAAATACCTATAGCAGCTCTGTTTGTAGTAGCAAAGACCTGGAAATTGTAGAGATACCCCTCAGTTGGGGAGTGGTTAAATAAGTTGTGGTATAAGATCATGATGGAACACTATTGTGCTATAAGAAATGATAAACTCAATGATTTTTAGAAAAATATGGACCTGCATGAAATAATGCAGAGTGAAATGGGCAAAACCAAGAAAACAATGTATATGGTAACAGTGATATTGTTTTAAGAACTTTGAGTGACCAAGTGATTTTGATTATTATAAATATCCAAATTAACTATAAAAACATATGAAGGTAAATACTATCTGGATTTAGAAAATACTATTCTAGATCTAGAAAATACTAGAGAAAGGAATAATAAATAGAAGTATGTGTAGTATGGATTTACCTATGTTTGTGTCTAATGGTAGCCATCTCTGGTGGGCGGAGAGGGAGAGAAGGGGGGAAAAGAAAGTTGCATAAAAACTTTATTATTTATTTAAAAAGAAAAGCAAGTTGTACATAACTGTTTAAAAATTAAATTAAAATTTTAATAGATCATTAGTAAGAACAGTTTCATTTGAATGATGAAATCAGAAGCCAGACTGCAGAGAGTTAAGAAGAGAAGGAGAGTAAAGGAAGTGGAGATACCTACTGTAAAATGGTTTTCTCAAAGAGTTTAACCAAGAAAGGGAGGAGTCATATGGGAGAGATAGCTAGAAGGGAACAGTTCGATGACACATTAGTTTCCTACTATAATTCTTTTATGTTTAATCTGTGGACTTTTGTGTCAGTGGGTGAAATAATTGCTTTTTGTAAATAAAGAAAAGTTTTGGGATACAGTGCCTTCCTTCTGAGACTAAAGGCTCCCTGAAAGTGCCAAGATGACTCCAGTAATAGACAGGGTGACAGAGATGACATGTACCATGTCCTGTTCCCAAGTGGTTTTCATTTCTTGAAAGGTTTTTCTGTTCTGTGTGGTTTGAAGATTATGCATATTTAATATGGCAACATCTCGTAATAGAATTTTTACATTTTTGTGAACTGCCGTTTTGTTCCAGTGGTTCCATGTACTAGTTCTGCCTGGGATGATGCTCTGGGGCTAATACTCTTTATCTGTTGAATTCTCAAGATCATTTGGGGTTAACATCTCTTGAATGAGAATTTGTCATCTTCTGGGTTACAAAGTATAATGAGTTTATGATATATAATAGTAATAAGAGAATGGCTTAGAATAATTATATTCATTACTATTATTATACTTATAGAGAGAGTGAAAATATTGCCTACTTGTCAGTCCTTAGAGAATTTGCCATTTTCTCTGCTTCCAGTTCAACCATATGTAAACTTTGGAGAGCTGGTGTCTGGCCAATCATGATTCAGTGCTTGGCATTTTTTGGTGATGAAAAGTTTTCTAATTGACCTCAAAGTAAGAAGAACTGATGACTTATGAACCTGCTGAGTCAAAACTGAGGGTGCATACAAAAAGTTTCAATTAACCCATCTCTTTGTCTCTTTCATTCTGGATTGTATGAAAGCAGGATTGCTCTGGCAATCCTAGCCACTGGTGGCCATGAGCATGTGGGCCACGTCAGACTCTATATTTATTCCTTCCTGAAATTAGGTGAGCAGCTACTCTGAGGTAGACGTGTCTTGTATCTACCTCACGAGTCTAGGAGATCCAGAGGTTTCATCAAAGGTCCTACTTTTGACTAAAGGCAATAGCAGTGGCTACCAGAGGGATAGTAGCTGAAGACAGGGGTGAAAAGAAGTCATCTGGCATCTTCAGCAGCCCTTCATGAAAGAGAGAGATGCTGGCCAGGGACTTACCAGAGGTGTTGACTTTTGGGACCCAGCTGGGCTGCCCACCTAGCAGGGAGATACATCTAATGGGAACTTTATGAGGACTCCACTAAGGGAGAAAAGGACTTCCAGGACCAGGAATCAGTAAGAACTCCTTGGTCACATGTTCTATACATACCTCCCTACTGTTGTACTTATGATTCATGCTCACTCTGTCCAACACTGCAAGGAAGACAGTGTGCCCCAGATTGGGGAGAAGGTTTATATCAACTGATCTTGCTATACCTTCTCAGTAAATAGTCTGCCTAAAATTAATTGAGACCCTGTCTGATTAACAATGGTAAACTCATTGATGGGAACTTGTAAATAACCATGCTATAATCCTGTTACCCCTAGAACCCTGAGAAGGAATAGAAGTTGGGCATGTGGTGACCCAATCATATAAGTGGGAAATGTGGAAGTGACCTCAGGGAGGTGTTATTCTCTCTCTCTCTCTCTCTCTCTCTCTCTCTCTCTCTCTCTCTCTCTCTCTCTCTCTCTCAATATATATATATATATATATATATATATATATATATATATGTACATATACACACATATATACATAAATATACATGATCTATCATTATTAACAATAATAATAGGTAGTATTTATATAGCACCAAAAGTGTTATAGTATGTTCCTATATTATCATCACAGAATATCACAGCTAGTGCTTGCAGAGGGTTTGGATTTCATCAGAGTTGGGACTCCTTTCATTCCACTCACATTCTAAATCTTCAAATGCCTTCATAGATGGTCTCCATGCTATTGCTGAACATACTCATTACTTTGTGGCTTACCTCCTCAGCCTTCAGCAAGACTGGTCCCTTTACCCAATCCCCAGGCTTGTACTCAAAACCTTTCCTGCATAGTAGGACGTGGCAGACTTTTTGTTCCAGTGACATGGCTTTCAAAAAGCAGAGACACTTCCATACCACAATGAGGCATCAGAGTGGGAGACTGCATAATGTCTGTATAAGGACTGTATAATGTCACATATAATATTTTGTAACCACAAAATGCATAAAAATGTAGGCAGCTAGGTGGCACAATGGATAGAGCACTGGCCTTGAATTCAGGAAAATCTGATTTCAAATTTGACCTTAGATACCACCCAGAGAGATATGAAAGTCATTTTAAAAAAAAGGAAAAAGTCATTTAAGTTCTCTCTGTCTCCATTTCTCTATCTGTAAAATGGGGATAATAATATCACCTCCCAGGGTTGTTGTGAGGCTCAAAATGAGATAATATTTGTAAAAAAAAATCATTAAAAAAAACCTTTGCAAATCTTAAAGCCCCATATAAAAGCTAGCTATGTGAAATGCTAAGCAATCTCTTCCTGCTATCTGAGAAGTCTGTCTTCTTTTAGAGTTGATTTCTAGTCCCAATTCTGCACTTATTAACTGAGTGAAGGGCTTTGTAGTTGTAAAGTCCTATGGTGAAACTTCTGACTGGGGTTATAAGCTTGGCTTGGATTCAATGACCTTCTGTATTCAGACATTCAGTACTGACTGTGGAGGGCTTGAAGAGAAAAGGAGTAATAAATAGTAATAGCTCTTACTGACATAGTGCTGTATGCTTACAAAGCTTTACAACAGGTAAGGCAAATATGTATTATTTTTAAAATTAGTTTTATTGATGCCTTTTGTTTTTACATAACAGTAATTTCTGAACATGTCATACATACACCTCCACCACACACTGAACCTTTCCTTGTAGCAAAAAAAACCCAAAACAAGTAAGCACAAACAGTCAATACAGTGACCACTGATTATAATGTATGCAAAAAATAAGTAGGGAAGGTTTTATTGTCCAGTTTTATAGATGGAGAAATTGAGTACCAGAATCACACAAGTCATTGGCAGAGGTAGCATTCAAACCCAGGTATTCTGACTCCAGGGCTAGAACTTGAAATCAGACTATCTTTCCTCTCTCCTGTCTTGCAAATTACTCTAGTAATATTTTTTATAGTAGTATAAGTAGTTGGGAATGGGAAGAAGAGGTGGAAATCTACTCCAGAGAGTCAGCTTAGTATAATAGAAAGAGTACCGGTTCTAGAACTGAAGAATTAAATGAGAATCTCACCTCTGCTGCCTACCTCATGTATGACCCTGGAGAAACCACTTCAGTACACCTCGCATTATTTATCTCCTACCATGAATCTGGCACTGTACTGGACATAGGAGATTCAAAGACAAAAGAGAAGCAGTCCTTGACTTCAAAGAATTTACATTGACTGTATATCACGTCTATGGGCCTCAGTTTCCTTTTCTGTGAAATAGAACTCTCAAACTCTTTAATTAGGACTCCTTTGTACTCTTAAAAGTTAGTGAGGAGTTCAAAAAAATTTTTACATAGGTTATATCAACTTATATTTACCATTTCAAGAATTAAAATATCTTATTATGAAAGCAGTTTTGATTTCACAGACTGCCTTGAAAGAGTCTCAGGGAACCTCGGGCATCCCCAGAGTACACTTTGAAAGCTACTCTTGCAAAATGATAGATTTGGATTAAGTGACCTCTACATTCCCTCTTTAATCCCAATCTGCAATTGCAAGGCTTCCATATCCCTCTGGGTGGCGCCTGGCTCTCTGGAGAGGCTGGCTGAAGTTTCCTGATGAATGTTGCAGAAATGGAATAGGGGACTTGCCTTGGCTACCAAATATATACAAGGAGGTCAGCTTTTCTCAGGCTTCCCCAGAGGGAGTCTGAGAGGGACCTGTGCCAAAGAATTTCTGAGCTAGAGGAAACCTTAAGACATAGAAGGTCAGAGCTAGGTGGAAGTTAGAATATAAAACAGAGAATATTATGTTAGGAAGGGATTTTAAAGCCCATCTAATCCAAGAGTTTTTAACCTTTTTTGAGTCAGGAATCCCATTGGCAGACTGGGGAAGCCTATGGACACCTCAGAATAATATTTTAAATACATGAAATGAAATACATGAGACTGTAAAGGAAACCAATTACACTGAAATAGTTATTTCAAAATGTTTTGTTTAAAGTTCACGTACTCCAGCTTAAGAACTGATCTAATCCAAATCTGTCATCATATAGATGAGGAAACAGGCTCAGAGATGAAAGAAAAATATAATCAGCAAATACTCTATGACTTCCGTGGCAAGATTAAGCTGATCAGGAAAAGTTTAAGGTAGCCCGTCAATAAACATTAACTGCGCTTTACTATGGCCAGACACTAGGTCATACCTACTACTTATACAGATAAAGACAAAAGATAGTCACTGCTCTCTTGTAACATTTTTTTAAAATGTTACATATAAAAATAATTTTTAACAATTGTTTTGAAAATTTTGAGTTCCAAATTCTCTCCCTTCTTCCCTCCTCACCACTCCCCTCACTGAGAAGGCAAGCAATTTGATATAGGTTATACATGTGTAGTCATGCAAAACATTTCCATAATAGTCATGTTGGGAAAGAAAAATTAGACAAAAAAAAAAAACCTCAAGAAAAATAAATTAAAAAAAAAAAGTATACTTCAATCTGCATTCAGATACCAGTAGCTCTTTCTCTGGGCATGAATAGCATTTTTCATCATACGTCCTTCAAGAGTTGTTTTGGAACATTGTATTGTTCAGAACAGCTAAGTCATTCATGGTTGATCATCTTACAATATTGCTGTTACTTTGTGCATAGTACATTTCAGTTTGCATCAGCCCATGCAAGTCTTTCCAGGTTTTTCTGAGAGCATGCTGCTCATAATTTCTTATATATAATAGTATTCTATCATAATCACATACCACAACTAGTTCAGCCATTCCTCAACTGATGAATATCCCTCAATTTCTAATTCTTTATCCCCTGAAAAGAGCTACCACAAATATTTTGTACATAGTGGTCATTTTCCTTTTTGTTTTTTACCTCTTTTGGGATACAGACAATAATAGTATTGCTAGGTCAAAGGGTATATGAATGGTTTTATAACCCTTTGGGTATAGTTCCAAATTGTTCTACAGAATGGTTGAATCAGCTCACAGCTCTACCAGCAATGCATTAATGTCTTATTTTCCCCACATCCCCTCTAGCACTTGTCATTTCCTTTTCTGTCCTATTAGCCACACTAATGGGTAATAGGTTATACATCAAAATTGTTTTAATTTGCAGTTCTCCAATCAGTAATGAGTTAGAGCATTTTTCATATGGCTATAGATACTTTGATTGCTTCAGATGAAAACCATTCATATCTTTTGATCATTTATCGTTGGGGAATGGCTCTTATTTTTATATATTTGACTCAGTTCTCTACATGTCTGAGAAATGAGGCCTTCATCAGAGAAACTTGCTTCAAAATTTTTTTCATGGTTACTATTGTTAACTGTCTTCCCTTCCATCCTATTTTCCCCCTCCTGTTTATTCTATTCTGTCTCCTTTCACCCTGTCTCTCCTCAACAATGTTTTGCTTCTGACTACTCCCTCCCCCAATCTGTTCTTCCATTTTGTCATCACCATCCTTCTTTTATCCCCTTTACCTTTTACTTTCCTGTAGGGTAAGATAGATTTCTATACCCAACTGAGTGTGTATGTTATTCCCTCTGAGTAATTCTGATGAGAGTAAGGTTCACTCACCTTTACCTCCTCTTTCTTCCCTGTAAAGGCTTTTTCTTGTCTCTTTTATGTGAGATAATTTATCCCATTCTACCTCTCCTTTTTCCTTTCTCCCAGTACATTCCTTTCTTTCCTCTTAATTTTAGTTTTTTAGATGTCATCCCTTCAAATTCAACTCACATCTATGTCCTCTATCTATATATACTCCTTCTAACTGTATTAATAATGATAAAATTTTTATGAGTTCTAAGTATCATCTTCCCATGTAGGAATGCAAAAAATTTAACCTAAGTCCCTTGTTATTTCTCCTTTCTGTTTACCTTTTTATGCTTCTCATGAGTCTTGTATTGGAAAGTCAAATTTTCTCTTGAGTTCTAGTCTTTTCATCAATAATGATTGAAAGTCCTCTATTTCATTGAGTATCCATTTTTTCCCTGAAGGATTATACTCAGTTTTTCTGGGTAGGTGATTTTTGGTTGTAATCCTAGCTATTTTGCCCTCTGGAACACTGTGTCTCAAGCCCTCTGATCATGCAAGGTAGAAGCTGCTAAATTTTGTGTTATCCTGACTTTGGACCCATGATACTTGAATTGTTTCTTTTTGGGTGCTTGCTTGACCTGGAAGTTCTGGAATTTGGCTATTTCTGGGAATTTTCATTTTGGAATCTCTTTCAGAAGGTGGTTGGTAGATTCTTTCAATCTCGATTTTACCCTTTGATTCTAGACTATTGGAGCAGTTTTCCTTGTTAATTTCTTGAAAGATGATATGTAGGCTTTGTTTTGATAATGGCTTTCAAGTAGTCCAATAATTTTAAAATTATTTCTCCTGGATCTATTTTCTAGATCAGTTATTTTTCCAACGACATATTTCACTTTGTCTTCTATTTTTTTCATTCTTTTGGTTTGGTTTTACTGTTTCTTGATTTCTCATAAAGTCATCAGATTCCATCTGTTCCATTCTAATTTTTAAGGAATTATGTTCTTCAGTGAGCTTTTGGACCTCCTTTTCATTTGGCCAATTCTACTTTTTAAGGAGTTCTTTTTTTCCCTCAGTGAATTTTTGTTTTGGTCTAACCTGTTTTTTAAGGCATTCTTCTCCTCGTTGACTTTTTATACGTTTTTTTATCATTTGGTCTAGTCTCTTTTTTAAGGTGTTATTTTCTTCAGCTTTTTATATCTCTTTTACCAAGCTTTTGACTCATTTTTCATGATTTTCTTGCATCACTCATTTCTCTTCTCATTTTTTCCTCTACATCTCTTTACTGACTTTTCAAAATTCTTTTTGAGCTCTTCACAGCCCGAGATCAATTCATATTTTTCTTGGAGGCTTTGGATATAGGAGCTTTGGCTGTTATCTTCTTTTGAGTGTATGTTTTAACCTTCCTTGTCACCACAGTAACTTTCTGTGGTCAGAATATTTTCTGTTGTTTGCTCCCAGGGTGGAGGGCACACTGTCTCAAGCTTTAGGGGTTTTGTGCAACTGTTTTTAGAGACATTTCTAGGGACCTAAAAGTTTTGAGTTCTTCCAAGAATCTAAGGAGAGGTGTTTACTATGCTTTTGTCCTGTGCTCTGATCTATGAGTGACCACAAGCACTCTTTCCTCCCTGTAACTGTGAGAAGTGTCCCTGCTCCACTGTGGCTGCAAGCTCTGGTGTGCTAGTTCTCCTCCTCACCCTGGGACTGGATCTAGGACTGTGACCTGGATCCAAGCAAAGAAAACAACAGAGTCCTGTTTTGTGCTTGTAAAGAGACACCTATAATCTCCTTCTGACCAGTTGTTTGATCCCCTTTGCGTCTGTAAACTGAAGGTTCCAGAAGCAGATGCTCCACTGCTGATTCAGTGGTGCATAAGGCCTACTCCTGATTTACTGGGGCCCATTATGCACTGGCATGGCTTGCCCCAGACCATGCTCCTCTTTCACCCTGGTGCAACACATTTTTCCTCCCAACCTTCTAAGTTGTCTTGGGCTGGAAAATTGTTTCAGTCCATTTTTTTGTATGTTCTGCTGCTCTAGAATTTGTTTAGAGTCATTATTTAAAGGTATTTGGAGGGTTTGCAAGGAGAACTCAGGTGAGTCCTGTCTTTACTCCACTATCTTGGCTCTACCTCAGTTGCTGTTCTCAAGGAACTTACAATCCAGTGAAAGACAACATGCAAACAACTATGTACAAGCAAGATATATTCAGGATAAATTGAAAATAATTAACGGAGAGAAGGCATTGAAATTAAAGGGGATCAGGAAAGGTTTCTTAAAGAAGGTGAAATTTTAGCTGGGACTTGAAGCCAGGGAAGCCAGAGATGAGGAGGAAGAGCATTCTAGGCATGGGGGATGGACAGAGAAAATACCTGGAGCAGAAAGGATGGAGTGTATTGTTCAAGTAATAGCAGACTGGTGTCATTGGATTATAGAGTACATAGGGGAATGTAAGAAAACTGGAAAGGCATGAGGGAGAAGGGTTGATTATGAAGGACTTTGAATGCCAAAGAGAGAATTTTACATTTTATCTTGAAGGTGATGGGGAGCCACCAGAGTTTATTGAAGAGGAGGATGGCATGTTCAGATGTGTACTTTGGAAGCTGAATAGAGAATGTACTGGAATAGGCAAATAGTCTAGGCATGAGATGATAAGGGCCTATACCAGGGTGATGGCAGTGTCAGAGAAGAGAAGGCAACATACACAAGAGATGTTATGAAAGTTAAACTGATAGGCCCTTGGCAACAGATTGGATATGAGAGGTGAGAGAGTGTGAGTAACCAAGGATGACACCTACAGTCTGAGCCTGGGGGATTGGGAAGATGATGCCCTTAACAGTAATATGGAAATTTGGAAGTAGAGAAGGTTTAAGGGGAAAGATAACAAATTCCATTCTGATATACTGAATTTAAACTGAAGATGTCTACAGGATATCCAGTTTGAGATGTCCAATAAATAGTCAGAGATGTGAAACTACAGGTCATCAACAGAGGTTAGAGCTGGATAAGTTGACTGGAAAGTCATCTGCATAGGGATGGAAATTGAATTCATGGCAGTTGATGAGGTCACCAAGTAAAGTAGGATAGAGAGAAGAGAAGAGAAGAAAAGGGAAGGGAAGGAGAAGGGAGGGGAGGAGAGGAGAGGGGAAGGAGAAGAGCAAGAGGCAGAACCCTGTGGCACACTCACAATTAACAGATGTGACCTAGATGAAGATCCAGCAAAGAAGGACAAGGAGTGGTCAAATAAGTAAGAGGAGAACCAGGAGAGAGTGGTATCATAAAAAAGAAGCCTAGAGAGAAGAGAGCATTAAGAAGACAAGGGTAATAAACAGTGTTATCGAAGACTGAGAAAAGGTCATTAGATGTAGCAATTAGAGATCACTGATAACTGGAGAGAGCAGTTTTAGTTGAATGTTGGTTGAAAGTAATTTTGGTCAGAAGACTTGAACTGAGGTCTTGAAAAATGGACAGGATAAAATAGGTCCATTTTTAGTGGAGGGAAGCTGGGAACCTGAGGTAATGACTTGTGTGGGATTCTGCTTCGGGGAGGGGACCTTGATGATCTCAGAGTACATCATTGATGTTTACCTCCCCATAATTGGCATATATAGGGGCAGTGATTGTTTGTTGTTGAGATTGTTCTTCCGTTGTTCAGTTATTTCAATTTTGTCCAACTCCTCATGACCTCATTTGTGGTTTTCTTGGCAAAGATACTGGAATGGTTTGCCATTTTCTTTTCCAGCTCATTTTACAAATGAGGAAACTGAGGCAAACAGAGTTAAATGACTTGTCCAGGGTCAGATAGCTAGTAAGTGTCTGAGTCTGGATTTTAACTCATGTCTTCCTGACTCCAGAGAGGGAAGGATTCCTCAATAGGGAATGGTAGAAAAGAAAAGGCACTTTTAATCCTGTATGCTATGACCAAGTTTTCCTTGGGTCTCTAAAAGACCACACCACACTAGCCTAGTATTCTCTCCCAAATTTATCTGTATCTGTAGCATAGGACCTGGTGCTTCTCCCAACCTTTACTCACATTGGCAAGTCAGTTGCCCAGAGCTCAACTGTTCCATCTACTCTCATTGTTCTGGGGGTAATTCTCAAGGTTAAGGTGTCTTTCTGATGCTATAACTCATAAGCTCACATTAGTGTGCTTCCCTCTTGATTATCTGTTGATACTAATTAGTCAGATTTAATTGGCTTTTAGAAAGAGGTATTTACTAAGGTATTAAAGTAAGGACACTTAGAAAAAAATTTTTTTTTCTCCAGAAGTCTGTGACATACTGTCTTACCAGCACATCTGCAGTCCAGAGAAAAGTAGGCTCAAGCTTCAAGAGTTCCTGTGGCATGGGGTGGAAGGAGGTCTTTTCCCTCCCTTTGTGGGACACTAATAAAGTTCTCCTTAGATGTGGCATAGCTTTTCTTTGAGCTTCTTATAGATTTTGAGTATGCCTTTCCTTCTCTCATTCAGTCTGTCCAATGCAGACACTGCCACCAGCTTCAGCTGACTGGCAAACACTACGAGGATGCCAGTAGGAGAAGTCTAAATACTCCAGTCCTCTGAAATTCACGATGTCCACCTCAAGCCAAGTTGTGGGGACAGGGACAGATTGAAATCAAAGTTGGAGTCAGGGCTCCACCCCCTCCCCCAAGTAGTAATTCTTTCTTAGGACCTTGGCTGGCTGGTTTTCTCTTAAGTCTCCAGATATTTGAAATCCTTGATTCTAAACTTATACAAGCAAGCACACAAGGTGTGACCAAGTCCCTCAATGTCATCTTCTCTTTTTTATTATTAATTAATTTCCTTTTAGTTTTCAAAATTCACTTCCACAAGATTTTGAGTTCAAATTTTCTCCCTATCTCTCCTCTCTGCCCACCCCAAGACAATGTGCATTCTGATTATCCCTTCCCCCAATCTGCTTTCCCTTCTACCATACCCCTCCCTTCTCTTATTCCCATCCCCTCAATTTTCTTGTAGTGCAAGATAGATTTCTGTACCCCATAGCCTGCATGTCTTATTTCCCAGTTGCATGTAAAAACAATTTTTAACATTCATTTTTAAAACTTCGAGTTCCAACTTCTCTCCCTTCCTCCCCCCCCCACCCATCCCCACTGAGAAGGCAACTACTTTGATATAGGTTATACATGCGTAGTCATGCAAAACATTTCCATAACAATCATATTGTGAAAGACTAACTATATTTCCCCCCATCCTATCATGCCCCCCATTTATTCTATTCTCTCTTTTGACCCTGTCCCTCCTCAAAAGTTTTTTATTTCTAATTACCCCCTCCTCCCATTTGCCCTCCATTCTATCATTGCCCTACCCCCCCACTTATCCCCTTTCCCCCTACTTTTCTATAGTGTAAGATAGATTTTCATACCAAATTGAGTGTGCATGTTATTCCCTCCTTAAGTCAAATCTGATGAGAGTAAGGTTCACTTCTTCCCTCTCACTTCCTTTCTCTTCCCCTCCATTGCAAAAAGCTTTTTCTTGCCTCTTTTATGTGAGAGATAATTTACCCATTCTATTTCCCTCTTTCTCTTTCTCCTGACATATTCCTCTATTGCCCCTTAATTTTATATTTTTGGGTATCATCCCTTCATATTCAACTCAACCTGTGCCCTTTATATTATATAAATATATGTATGTATATGTATATGTATATAATCCCTCCAACTACCTTAACAGTGAGAAAAGCCTCAAGAGTTACAAATATTATCCTTCCAACTAGGAATGTAAATAGTTCAACTTTAGTAAGACATTTATGATTTCTCTTTCCTGTTTACCTTTTCATTCTTCTCTTGATTCTTGTGTTTGAAAGACAACTTTTCTATTCAGCTCTGGTCTTTTCATTAAGAATGATTGAAAGTCCTCTATTTCATTGAATGACCATTTTTCCCTGAAGAATTATACTCAGTTTTGCTAGGTAGGTGATTCTTGGTTTTAATCCTAGCTTCTTTGACCTCAGGAATATCATATTCCAAGCCCTGCCATCCCTTAATGTAGAAGCTTCTAGATCTTGTGTTACCCTGATTGTGTTTCCACAATATTCAACTTGTTTCTTTCTGGCTGCTTATGATATTTTCTCCTTGATCTGGGACCTCTGGAATTTGACTACAATATTCCTGGGAGCTTTCTTTTTGGGATCTCTTTCAGGAAGCAATCAGTGGATTCTTTCAAAAGCTATTTTACTTTCTGGTTCTAGAATATCAGAGTAGTTTTCCTTGATAATTTCTTGAAAGATGATGTCTAAGCACTTTTTTTTATCATGACTTTCAGGCAGTTCAATAATTTTTCTTTTTTATTTAACTTTTTACATTCATTTTCACAAAATTTTGGGTTCTAAATTTTCTCCCCTTTTCTCCCCTCCCCCCCCAATACCCCAAGCAATCTAATTTTCCCTATCTCCAATCTGCCCTCTCTTCTGTCATCCCTCCCTTCTCTTGTCTCCATTTTCTCTTTTCTCCTGTAGGGCCAGATGACTTTCTATTCCTCATTAACTATATGTCTTCTTTCCTAGTAGCAATAACAATACTAAACAGTTGTTCCTAAAACTTTGAGTTCCAAATTCTCCCCATCCCTCCCTCCCCACCCATTCCCTTTGGGAAGGCAGACAATTCAATATAGGCTATATCTGTGTAGTTTTGCAAATGATTTCCCTGATAGTTGTGTTGTTTAAGACTAACTGAATTACCCTCCATCCTAACCTGCCCCTCATTGTTTCTCTTCTGTCTTTTGATCCTGTCCCTCCCCAAGTGTTGACTTCAAATTGCTCCCTCCTCCCTTTGCCCTCCCTTCCATCATCCCCCCCTTGCTTATCTCCTTCTCCCCCACTTTCCTATACTGTAAGATAGGTTTTCATACCAAAATGAGTGTGCATTTTATTCCTTCCTTTAGTCAAATGTGATGAGGGTAAACTTCTTGGGGTTTTTTTGTTATTTTTTTCTCAGCTCTCCTCTTTTTCCCTCCACTAAAAAGTCTCTTGCCTCTTAAATGACATATAATTACCCCCTTCCATTTCACCCTCTTTCCTCCCACTACATTTCTCTCTCACCATTTAACTTAATTTCTTTTAAGATATGGTCCCATCCTGTTCAATTCAATCTATGCTCTCTGTCTCTGTATGTGTGTGCATGTGTGTATGTGTGTGTGCATGCACACGTGTACATGTGTGTGTATGGACCCACCAACTACCCAGATACTGAAAAGTTTTAAGAGTTACAAATATGGTCTTTCCATGTAGGAATGTAAACAGTTCACTTCTGGTAAGTCCCTTAAGACTTCTCTTTGCTGTTTACTTTTTCATGCTTCTTCTCATTCTTGTGTTTGAAAGTGAAATTTTCTTTTCAGCTCTGGTCTTTTCATCAAGAATGATTGAAAGTCCTCTGTTTCATTGAAAGACCATATTTTCCCCTGAAGTATTACACTCAGTTTTGCTGGGTAGGTGATTCTTGGTTTCAGTCCTAGTTCCTTTGACTTCTGGAATATCCTATTCCATGCCCTTCGATCCCTTAATGTAGAAGCTGCTAGATCTTGAGTTATCCTGATTGTATTTCCACAATACTGGAATTGTTTCTTTCTAGCTGCTTGCAAGATTTTCTCCTTGACCTGGGAATTCTGGAATTTGGCCACAATGTTCCTAGGAGTTTCTCTTTTTGGATCTCTTTCAGGCAATGATCGATGGATTCTTTCAATACTTATTTTGCCCTCTGGTTGTAGAATATCAGGGCAGTTTTCCTCGATAATTTCATGGAAGATGATGTCTAGGCTCTTTTTTTGATCATGACTTTCAGGTAGTCCCATAATTTTTAAATTGTCTCTCCTGGATCTATTTTCCAGGTCAGTTGTTTTTCCCATGAGATATTTCACATTCTCTTCCATTTTTTCGTTCTTCTGCTTTTGTTTGGTGATTTCTTGGTTTCTTGTAAAGTCATTAGCCTCCATCTGTTGCATTGTAATTTTGAGAGAATTATTTTCTTCAGTGAGCTTTTGAACCTCTTTTTCCATTTGGCTAATTCTGCTTTTGAAAGCATTCTTCTCCTCATTGGCTTTTTGAACCTCTTTTGCCAATTGAGTGAGCCTATTTTTCAAGGTGTTATTTTCTTCAGCATTTTTTTGGGTCTCCTTTACCAAGGTATTGACCCGTTTTTCATACTTTTCTTGCATCTCTCTCATTTCTCTTCCCAGTTTTTCCTCCACCTGTCTAACTTGCTTTTCAAAATCCTTTTTGAACTCTTCCAAGGCCTGAGCCCACCTGACATCCCCCTGGGATGTCTGGGGTACCGAGGCCCCGCCCTCCACGTCTTTCCCTGATGGCAAGAATATTTCCTCGTCAGATCCGAAAGTCGGGATCATTTGCATCTGCTCGAAAAAACTCTCTATAGTCTTATTTTTCTTCCCTTTTCTAGGCATTTTCCCAGCCAGTTACTTGACTTCTGAGATTCCTGTCCACCCCCGCCTAGATCCGCCCAGCTAGTGCTTGGGGTCTGAGATTCAAATGGGCTTTCCGCGGCAGGTGCCGCTGCTATTCAATGTGAGCTTTAGTTCTGGTGCTGGGGTGGGGGGCAGGGCCACCTCCCAGGCTCAGTTCCCCCAGGGGCTTTATGCAAAGACCTTCAGTAATGGAGCGGATGGCGGCGGGGCCGCCTCCCAGGCTGAGTTCCCTCAGGGGCTTTATGCAGAGACCTTCAGAAATGGAGCGGGGTGGGCAGGGCCATCTCCCAGGCTCAGCTCCCTCAGGTGATTTATGCAGAGACTTTCAGTAATGAAGATCCTGCCTGCTGCTGGGGGAGTCCCGCGCCGCGGCTGCCTCCCCACCCCCGCCTCTGCCTCTGCCGCTTCCTCCCAAGGGGGCCCGAGTCACAGAGACACTGCGCTCCCCCTCTCGGCCAGCCAGCCATCTCTCTCACTGATCTGTAGCTTCTGTGGGCGGAGGGACTTTCCCAGCTGCCGGAGCTTCTGTCCCTGAAGCCTGCTTGGATCAGCTTCTCTGGGGCCGCGGCCAGGGCAGCGCTGCGGTGGGGTCCGCTTTCCAGGGTGCGACGGACCCTGGGGATGGCTCTCCAGGGCTCTCTGGAACGGAAATCTCTTCCACTCTGTTTCTTCACACCTTTCAGTGATCCAGAACTTATGGGGATCTCTTTTTACATTAATTCTATGGGCTGTGGGTCCAGAGCTCGTAAATGTGCGTCTTTCTACTCCGCCATCTTGACTCCGCCCCCCCAGTTCAATAATTTTTAAATTGTTTCTCCTGGATCTATTTTCCAGGTTAGTTGTTTTTCCAATGAGATATTTCACATTGTCTCCTATTTTTTTCATTCATTTGGTTTTGTTTTATAATTTCTTGATTTTTTTCATGAACTCATTAGCTTCCATCTGCTCCATTCTAATCTTTAAGGAATTATTTTCTTCAGTGAGGTTTGGGACCTCCTTTTCTATCTGGTCAATTCTACTTTTTAAACATTTTTATCCTCATGGCTTTTTGGATCTCTTTTGTCATTTGGGTTAGTCTATTTTTTAAGGTGCTATTTTCTTCAGCACTTTTTGAGTCTCCTTTAGCAAGCAGTTGACTTGGTTTTCATGATTTTCTTGCATCACTCTCATTTCTCTTCCCAATTTTTGCTCTGCTTCTCTTATTTGATTTTCAAAATCCTTTTGGAGCTCTTGCATGGCCTGAGACCAATTCATATTTTCTTGGAGACTTTGGATGGAGGAGCTTTGACTTTGTTGTCTGCTTCTCTTTGTATATTTTAGTCTTCCTTGTCACCAAAGTAAGATTCTATAGTCTGATTCTTTTTCCGGTTTTGCTCATTTCTCCAGCCATTTACTTGACTTTCGAACTCTTTGTCAAGGTAGTTCTCTGCTTCCAGTGGGGGTGGAGGTGTGTACTGTCAGTCACTCATTCCCCCCTTCAATCTGTGGCCCTCCAGCTCCAGAAACAGCTGTTGTCTCTGCCCCTGCTGTGGCTACTGCAGGCTCCTCCACCACCTCCGCCACACTGAAACTGGGGCCAGACCACTCTACTCTCTCACACAGGCCCTACAAGTTGTTTCCACTGACCTTTCAATTTGTCCTCTGCGTTTTAGGGTCATGAAGTCTGGAAACCGCCACAGGTGCCAGAGATTTAGTCCCTCCAGGCCTACTCAGGTTCCATCTGTACCAGCATGGCCCATGCTGGACTGTGCTCTGTTCCCAGCATGGTACATTAGATGCTTTCCATCGACCTTCCAAGATGTCTTGGTCTAGAGATTTGCTTCCCTCCATCATACTCTGAGTTCTGCAGCTCCAGAATTTGTTTAGAGTAATTTTTCACAGGTATTTGGTTGGCCTTGAGGAGGAACTCAGCAAGTCCCTGCTTTTGCCCAGTTGTCTTGGCTGTGCCTCTCTCAACATCACTTTCTGAGAATAAGGGCCATTTCCCTTTTGACTTTGTGTTCCCAGTATCGAGCACAGTGACACACAGCATACTCAGTACACAAATGCTCAAATGGATCTGTGATCTTATAGCCAATCAATCAGCCAATAAGTACTTATTAAGCACCTACTATGTACCAGGCATGGTGCTAAGTACTGAGGATTCAAAAAGAGCCAAAAGACAATCCCTGACCTCCAGGAGCTCATGATCTAGGAGAGGAGACAATTTTCAAAGAAATACAAGTAATCTATAAAACAGTATAAAGAAGAAATAATCAACAGAGGGAAGGCACTATAATTAAGAGGGATTGGGAATGTCTTGGACTTTAAAGAAGTCAGGAGGCAGAGGTGAAGAGGGAGAGAATTCCAGACATGTGAGGCAGCCAGTGAAAGTATCTATAGCTGAAAGATGAAGGGTCTTGTCCTGGGAAATAGCAGGGGTCAGTGTCAATGAATCAAAGAGTATGAGAGAGCTGGAAGTGTCCGATATAAATAGAATTGGGAATTCCTGCAAATGGTGTGTATTGCAGCTCATTCATACTTGCTTATCTTATACAGTTTTCAAATATGTGCTCCCAAAGTTTCACCACAGTAAGTATACCCATGGTATCACTTCCTACCAACATCTCAAGGAACATAAGAGATGTTAATAAAAGATGGATAAGGCTGAAGGCTTATACAAGTGAATATCAGACCATATCCAATCAGCTTGCTTTACCAATGTCTCCTCTAGAGACAGAATCAACTGGGTAACTCTTCAACATGCTCTGATGGGCTAGACTCCAAGTATCCACACATGGGCATAAGAGACATCTTGGATCCATTGGGTAAGCTTTGAACTCAGACATAGCTACAACTTTTCTCTGGACCATAGAATAGCCAGGCAGACAGATTAGAAGTGGAGGAAGAGAAAATCATTAATAAGACTTTAATGAGTATATACTCATTAAAGTCTTATTTCTTACTCATTAAAGGGAAGCTTGATGACACAATGGATAGAGCTCTGGTGCTGGAGTCAGGAAGACCTCAGTTCAAATCTGGTCTCAGATACTAGCTGTGTGACCCTGGGCAAGTCACTTCACCCTGTTTGCCTCAGTTTCCTCATCTGTCAAACAAGTTGGAGCAGGAGATGGTAAACCACTCCATTATCTTTGTCAAAAAAAACCCAAATAGGGTTCCAAAGAGTCAGACGCGATTGGAAAAAATGACAGAATATTAACAAAATACTCCTTAAAACTCATTGTGCCACAACTGACTTGGATACAATAAAAGGAAAGGAAATGCTTTGCATCCTGAAAAGGAAACAAGATAGACATGTGTGTATATATACACACATATACACAAATATGTATTTTTCTATATATAAATATATTTTAGGAAGATCCTTGGTATACCAGAATATGCCAAGAAGAGATCTACTAGTAGAGATGTGCTGGTAAATGTTTAAAAACCAACTCTCTTCTAAAAAATGTACACATGACATACTTCTAAGTCTTATCTGCATTTTTAACATATTCTCTATCACTTTCCTAAGTCTAAACAAGCAATAAAACAATAAATCAAGTCCTGATTTGTAGTGTTTTCTGGTTTCTGAAGAGCAAATGCTCACCCTGAAAATTAACAATCATCTCTTTCAGATATGAACTCCAGCAACCCCCTTGACTTATTAGCGTGACAACAAGAAGAGAAATAATAAAAATAAAGTTTGGGAGAAAATAAAAAGCTATGGCTACAGTGGCTATTATGGGGAAGGATAGGAGAGAGGCTCAACCTGTGATTTTGCTTGTATAGGTAGCTTGGCAACATAGTCAATAGAATGCTGGGCTTGGAGTCAAGAAGGTCTGAGTTCAAATCCTGCTTCAGACACTTATTATCTTCACGACCCTGAATAACTTAACTTCTGTCAGCCTTGGTTTTCTCATTTATAAAATGGAGATAACAGTGGCACCTCTGTCACAGGGTCATTGTGAGGATCAAATGAGATAATGAGTACCTTATATAACACCTGCATATCTTAAAGAGTTATATAGATGTTAGCCATTATTATTATTAGGAATACCCAGATGAGAGGATTCCCTTTACCAGTGAAGATTGGTACTTTTTCTGCAATTTATAAGCTTATAGCATTACCTGAGGCATCAAAAGGTTAAGTGACTTGTCCTTAACACAACCGTAACACAACCAGTATGGCATTTCTGCCTTGGAGGGAAGCTCTCTACTATTCTACATTGTCTCTAGAGAAAAGATCTTTATGCTTCTTTGTCCCAGAAAAGTGGACATTACAAAGGATCTTTTTTCTGCTCAATAAAAGGAAAAGTTCCTGATACTGAGAATTATTTAAGACTATCTTGGGAGAGAATGAGCTCCTTACCACTGGAGTTCAAGTATCATCATCATCATCATCATCATCATCATCGACAAACTTGTATTAGGTTTCCACTTTGTGCCAGGCATTGTGCTAAGCGCCGGGGATATGAAAAGAAACAAACGTCCTCAAGGAGATTATAGTCTCATGGGGGAGGCAATATGCAGACAAATCTATACAAAGCCAGCCATATACAGAAAAAGAGGAAATAATTAACAGAAAGAAGACTGAGTGATCATTTATCTGGACATAGAATAGGTTTATGCTTCAGACTGAGGGCTGGATTAGATTACTTCTGGGGTCCCATTCAACTCTTGAGATTTTGTGGTGGGAGTTCAGAGGGAGGAGGGGCTGTAGACTAGTCAGGGAAGGCTTCAGGAAGGAAAAATGTGTTGGAAGATGACTAGGCTTTCCACAGGCATAGAAGATGATGCAAGGCCTAAGGAGTAGGGGAACCATGTGAACAGAGGTGCAAATTTGGAATGTTCCAATGTCAGTGCTGGGAAAAAGTATTACGATGGAGAACAGGTCTACTCTGCAAAGGTCCTGGGGAAGAACACATTCTCCCTCTCAAATCCCAGCCCCTGCAGACACAGGAAAGCTGAATAACGGTTCCTCTACTCCCAGCCACTTGGAAGGAAATTTAATAGTTAATTTAACAGAAATTTAGTAGTTAATACTTCTTGAGCAGAACTTTCCCATCCCTAGCTACAAGAGACCCCCAGAAAGGTCAAACTATAATATGCATGAGGAAAGAGATAGACTTTTGATATGTGTGTTCCCATTATAGGTGGTCCCCCTCACTCTCAGCCTATCCCAGTGGTATCAAACTCAGATGGGCCATCTTGAGTCATTCTGATCTATATCTTGCCACTGAATCCAGATGGCTTTGGAGGAGAAAGTGAGACTGGTGACCTTGCGCAGCCTGCCCTCACTTAAATCCAAGTCACCTGCATGTCATGACATCTTCTTCCTGATGCCATGGTCGTCTTCGAGAACAAAGAACATACAAGAACATCAAGGACAAAATCAGATAGAAAAAAGGGCCACTGAACTGTACAAAAGGATCCCTGATGTCTGAACTGACTTAGAAAACCACATATTAACATTATCTATGTCTACTGTATTTTTATTTCTTTTGTTGATTCTTTCGCAATTATATTTTAATCTGGTTCTTGCAGCACCCAGCATTATCAGTACTGCAATGCAGCCCAAAGTTGTGTATTTGACACCTCTGACCTATTTTATTGCTCAAATGCTTGAATAGATAAGGACTTAATAGATGAATGCCTAGGAATGTAACTTCTGCAAGTAAGCATAGTCTAATATATCTCAATAAGAATCAGGGAGTCAAGCAACCCAAACAGAGAAATAAAATAATGAATGATAAAAAGGCCAGTTGGTCAAACTTGTTGTGTGACCTTAAGTTTTCCTATCTCTGGGGCTGTTTCCTCATTTATAAAATGAAGGGGCTGGACTAGATCTTTCTCTTTCAACTTTGACCATCTATGCTCAATGACTCCTTTTAGGTCTAACATTCTACTTCCTATGTTCTAAGTTTACTTCATAGTATAATATTGAATGTTCTATGGTCCTTTCCAGTTGTGATGTTCTGAATTCTGCAGTACAGTGAGGTGGGAAAGGGCTCTATACTTAGAGTCAAGAGACCAGAGTTCAAGCCCGGGTTTAACCACTTACTGGTCCTGTAACTTTGGGCAAGTTATTTCTGAAGGTTCTCTAAGCATCAGTTTCTTTCCTAGACAAAATAAGATAATAACATCTGTCCTACCTAGCTCATTGAAATATTTTAAGAAAAACATTTTTATAAACTGAAAAGTACTACATAAATCTGAACTGTGAAAATTATTATTCTTTCTAAATTCCCTTCATGTTGTAAATGGTAAAGTCTCTTCCAGCATTGATAGTCTATATATTCTATATTTCACAAGATCTTTTAGAGCTCTAACATTTTAATATTCTGAATTCTAAGGTCTGTTGCAGCTCTAACATTCTATTAGGCTGTATGGGGTGTTCAGGGAAGACTAGCACCCCTGGTATGAGGGCTACTGAACCTTCTTCAGGATTTCTCAGCTACCTTTGGTGTCTGTCTCTCACCTAACTCTCATCTGTGACTCCAAGAAGCTATTGCATGCACAGCAGCCACACCCAGGTAAAGCCACATAGGCTGGTAAAGAACAGGCCTCAAATTCTGTTGGTGAATTAGGGAGATGTCTACTCCAAACTTGTGAAAATTTCTCCCAGCAGAATGGGCAGATGAAAACAATTTGTTCCAAGGACCATGAGGGCAGCTAACGTAGGTGTTGTGGAGAACTTAGAGCTAGGTCAGATATCAAAAGATGTCAAGGTCATCCACTACATCCCAGGCCATCACCAGTCATCTTGGCATTTTGTCTTGCCATTGGACTTCAATGTCTCTGGAAGAGACAGTGAGACTGAAGACTTGGGGCAACTCTGCCTCACTTAAATCCAATTCACGAACAAATCAAGACATCACCCCCATGACGTCACTGGTCCTCTTCAAAAATGAACAAACAATTTTTTGGTATTCTAAGGTCTCCTGCAACTCTGACATTCTAATGTTCTGAGTTCTACGATTCCCTTCCTGATGTGCTATGATCTTTGTTTGGGTTTTTTTTTAATGGCATTTATATGACTCACTTGCCAGATTCCTGTTTCCAAATTTCACTATAAAAGTTGGCTCAATGCTTTGTTTTTCTAATTCGTTGCTACTAGTTTTCTAGCAATTAACAGCTTTGGGGAAGGATTTTATTTTTCTAGAAATGCAGTACTTCAAGACCATTCCAAAGGAAATAAGAGCTATAGTCAATTCCTGGCAGGCATGGGGGGTGGGAGGGGGGTCGGGAAGATAGAATCTTGGTAATAAAATATACCTCAGAGACCATTTCCAGCCTTCCTATTTAAAAAATGAGGAAACTGGCACCCAGATAGGTAAAGGAATTTATCTAAAGCCACACCACAAGTTTGTAATCTTGGATTCAAACTCAGGTCTCCCAGGTTAGAATTTGCTCCTTTTCACCAGCTGAAAAGGAAATTGATGACTTCAGTAATGCAGCGAAGGACTTATTGACGGTGAGTGAGGCAAATCTAGAAAGAGATTGCTGAAGGAGGTGATTTTGGAGTTGAGGTTAAATAATAATAGCTCAGTTCTGTTACATATACAAAGTGTCCCAAAAGACTCAGTGCAGTTTTAAGTCTTAATTTCTTAAAATCTCATTTAATCCTTAAAACACCATAGGATATAGGTTGTATAAGTGGTTTTATTTCCCATTTTACCGAGGAGAAAACTGGGGCATAAAGAAATAAAATTGAACAAGGTTACCCTGGAAGTAGATGCAGAAGAAGGATTCCTAAACCCCAATCTGGTGCTTGTTTTCCATTCCCCTACGTGAGCAAGCAACACATCACAGGATCCCACAACTTCTTGGACTAATGAATGTGTCAGGAAAGGGGAGGGGCTGGAGAAACTCAAGTCAGGAGAACACATGTTCCCCATAATTCCTTTAAGTCACAGTTTTGAAATTTGACTTTAAAAGGAGAGAATTACAGATCACATTAAAATGGAAGTGTATTAAGACAAGTAATTCCAAAAGATAAGACTGGGATTTATGTAGCTTTTTAATGTTTTGAAGTGTATCTTGAATAAAATTCTCCTGAGGCTCAAATGAGGTGATAGGAATGAAAAGCTTTGAGTACTAACATCCTCCTGTACAATGCCCAGAATTTCACCATCATAATCCCCCACCACACCACCTTAGGGTCCACAGTTTTATTGATTGACAGCTGCCTTAACATTTCCCAAGGTCTGTTGCCCAACTTTTTTATCTTGACTATCACCTACTCTTATGGGTCAAAGGGGTAAACACTCCTTGGAGCTCCTCCTCCCTACCTCCTAGTCCCCCAATGTGCTGTGAGCCGACTTTGTAACACACCCCTCATAGCTATTTATAGGAAGCAACGGTAGCTTGAAGCTGGTTTCTGTTAATAACACAACCCTCCCCCCTTCAAAAAAAAAATCCAATTTTGCCTTGGAACGCACTGAGAAATATCTGTTTCCAGAGGATGTGGAGGGAGAAATACCCTGACACAGGAATTATGTGCATAAGGTTTCAACCTCCCTCCTATCATCTGGACAATAACAGTTTCTGTCTGGGGACAGAGACGCATTCCCTTAACGTACCAGCTGAGAAGGAAAGATTGTGGTAAAGGGCAGCAATTAGGCTGATAAAGCAATGACTTAAACCACTTTGGACTCTGCTGAGGGAGACCAGCAAGCTACAGCCTGTCCCAGGTTCTCACCTGGAAGACCTTGGCTTCCTAGGGAGGGAGCGGTAGATGCATGGTTGAGCTTCTTTGAGTTTATCCACTCTGAGCCAGGTCCCCCTTTTGGGGTCCAGTCAGGGAAATGAATTCTCTCTTAAAACTACAGGGTCAAGGTAATATGGAAAGCACCGTCAGCTTAAAGAGCTGAGTTCTAATCCTGACCCCCAACACTAATTGTTCTGTGAAAGTGACTGTCACCCTCTCTCCCTCTGGGCTTCAGTTTTCTTTTCTGCTAAATGGGGATAATAATCTCTAGGCTTGCCTACCTGACAGGGTTGTTGGGAGAATTAAATGAGATGAGAGGGCTTTGCACTTTGAAAAGCAAAAAACATCACTGGAAGCTCATTAATAGAATTAGAAGCATAGAGTGTCAGAATTGTCAGGTACAATGGAGAACACTGGAACTTGAAGAGACTAGGAAATAGAATGAGAACTAGAAGGAATCTTGGAAAAAAAGAACACAGAGCAAATGCTGAAAAGGACCTTAGGACATGGAGTGTCAGGGCTGGAAGGGACCTTAGAGATAATTTGTCTAACTTCCTCACTTATTACCTAAGGAAGCAGATAAAAAGGGAAATCGCTTTCCTAGAGGGAGTGCATTGAAATAATGTCTCCCCTCCAGATTTCACATTTAGTCTTCTTTCTAGCAGGGAACTAAATGACAGATACACAAATGCCTTTACTAAAAGGCAAAATCTGGCACATTTATTAGGGAGGTACAGAGTGTTCAGGGGCTTCAAAGAGGGGAAGGCTCACTTCTGACTGAGGTGACTAGGTGGCTTTGGAAAGAGCCTTTAAAGGACAGGTAGAAAGAGACAAATGTCACTGTATCTGAGGATGACGTTCACAGAAAAGTGTCTCCCTTCATTTTCAGGCTTGTCCTTAGTCACCATCTTAAGAGGCAGCTCCTTTGGGGAGCCCTCATTATCCTCTGGTCTTTGCCAGAAGAGATTGTTAGAGCATCTAACCCTAGTCCTCTAGCCCAGCCCCCACTCCCCTTCCTGCTCTCAACCTCCTGCCCCTTCCTTGTCTTCCCTGAGTGGCTGCAGAGCCCATCCCCATTGGGCAGTATCAAGCTGCCTCCCCCCTGTCTTTTCTCCTCTGCAGAACCAGGCCTGAGAGAAAGCAGACTCCCCTCAGGTCTCTTGCCCCATGCTAATGGCTATACTGCTCACAAGGGCTGACCTCTCAGCTGCAGAACCGCTGGGAAGCCCAGGATATGGGAAAATACATGGAGAGACAATCTCAACAGTTATTATTGGTCAACTCCAATTTTCTCCCTACCCCCACTAACCCTGAAGTCAAGAGATTGGTATTGAACTGTTGTTAACAGAAAAAACATAGATTCTCAAAGTTAAAGGGACCTTAGAATACAGAACCTTAGAACTAGAAGGGACATATCAGAGATCATCTAGTCACCATTACCTTCTCTTACACAGGACAAATCTAAAGCTAAGAGGGAATAGGCAAGGTTACTCAAAGTCACAAGCCAGTTAGAGTTAGGGCCAACCCTAGCGCTCATATCCTGATTTCCCAAGGCCAGTACTCATTCTGCTGTACCAGCTGAACTACCCACCCCCACCTTATCCTTAAAACAATGGGCCAAAAGTCCTTCAGTATTCCTATGGAGCATTAGATGCTCCTGTTCTTAGTACCTGGTTCTTGGTACTAAGGGCCTAAGTATTCTTTTGTTATTGAGAAGAGGAAAGCCTGGATTGGAAGGTCAGGATCTCACTGTCAGTCCTGGTTCTAATGCTTATTAGCTCTGTGGACAATTCTCTTAATCTTGCTAGGTCATCTGTAAAATGAAGAGATTAAATGATCTTTAAGGCCCATGTCAACTTTAAAAATCCTTCTCCTTACCTACTTCTGACATCTTTTCCATGATTTAATGATTCATCCAAAAGGTTTAGGCACCTTAATGCCAGGTCTTCTGCCACCCTGGGGAAGAGGAGAAACATCATCTATTTTTTTGGAGGTTGAACGATTCGATTAATATTCTTTTTAAAAATTAGTTTATTTGTTTTCAGTTTTCTACAATCACCTGACTCCATAAGGCTTAGATTTTCTCCCATCCCTCCCTGAGACAGTATGCAATCTTATATAGGTTCTACACATACATTCTTATTAAACACATTTTCACATAAGTTATATTGCATAGAAGAATTAAAATGAATGGGAGAGAACATGAGAAAAATCCAAACAAAGCAAAATATAACATGAGAGAAAATATTCTACTTCTTTCTGCATTCCAATTCCATAGTTCTTTCTCTGGATGTGGAAGGCACTTTGCCTCAAGAGTCCACTGGGAAAGTTTTAGGTCCTTGCCTTGCTGTGAAGGACTAAGTCTAGCAGAAAAATGCCTCGCACATCGTGGTTGTTACTGTGTACAATGATCTCCTGGTTCTGCTCCTTTCGCTCAGCATCAATTCACATAAGTCCTTTCAGACCTCTCTGAAGTCTTCCTGTTCATCATTTCTTATAGCACAATAGTTTTCCATTACATTCATATACCACAACTTGTTCAGCCACTCCCCAATTAATGGACATCCCCTCAATTTCTAGTTCTTGGCCACCACAAAGAGAGCTGCTATAAGTATTTTTATACACATGGGATCCTTTCCCATTCCTATGATTTCTTTGTAATACAGTCCTAAAAATTATATCGGTGGGTCAAAGGATATGTACATTTTTGTAGCCCTTTGGGCATAGTTTCAAATTGTTCTCTAGAATGGCTGGATTAGTTCACAGTTCCACCAACAATTAATTAGTGCTCCAACTCTCCCACATCTTCTTCGGCATTTATCATCTTCCTGCTTTGTCATGTTAGCCAATGTGATAGGGGTGATGTGGTACCTCAGAGTTGTCTTAATTTTCATCTCTTAATCAATAGTGATTCAGAGCATTTTTTCATATGACTATAGATAGCTTTAATTTCTTCCTCTGAAAACGCCCTATTCATATCCTTTGACCATTGGGGAAGAAACATGATCTATTGAGCAATAGACGCTAAATTCTCCTTCCAGGGAAAAGGAGAAAAACATTCCATCAAGGCTCCAGCCTGGTCTCCTGCCTTCAGGAAAAAGGAGTAATGCCTACTGTTCAGATCCCAGCACTTGAGTAAACTCTCCCTAGTTATACACTCTCCATCCCAGTGATTCTGAACCCCATAGGTCATCATTCAAAACCTGTTAGCCCAGTTCTCCATCTCCCACTGTCTGATCTCATTTTCATTCCCCTTAAGCTAACTCCTTCGATGTTCCACTCTACAGCTACTCATCCTTTCTGTTGTGCTCTCAGAAATGGTTCATAGGTAACAAACTTGTTTTCATCTTACATCTTTTCCTTTCCCAATCCTTCCATCTTCTGGCTCTCACTGAGACCTGGCTCCTTCCTGAGGACATAGCCTCTCTGACCTCCCTTTCTAGGACTGAATGTACTATTACTCATTACCCTCTACTCACTGGTCAAGGTAGAAGAGCTGGAATACTCTTTACTCCTCATTGTGATTTCCAGGTTCTCCTTCGACTGTTCTCACTCAGTACCTCTTCTTTGAGCTTCTCTCAATCCATATCTATTAGCCAATCAAAATTGTGGTAGTTGTTATTCTAAGATAATTCCTTTGTTTGTCCAATGAGTTCAGTTCCTTGCTCTGTCTTTTTCTCCTCCTCAACTCTTACCATCATAAAGGGGACTTCAGCATACATACACACATGCAGAGACATATATATTTATTATATACATATACATACACATATACACACATATATGTATATTTCCTCAAACACCCTAATCTAAATTCCTCAACTTACTCATTTCTTATGATCAACTCTCCTCCCCTGCCCCTCAAGCACACATGAAGATGGCCAAGCCATCACCCACAAATGCACCACTTCCATATTCATGAAATCTGAAATTCCCTCATTCGGTCATAATCTATCATCATTCTACATGTTGATCCACTTTACAACCCCAAGTCCTATTCCTCACCCACATCATGTCCTTCAATTTCTCCACCCCTCAGTTCTTCCCCACGCTATTACCCATGCCTCAGCTACATTCTCCTTCCTTCTCTTCTTGACCTCTTGGTGAACCTGTTCAACTCTCCACTTTCCTTTTTCCCTGAGTCCCTTGACTGCTGCTTATCTTATTGCCAATCTTGCTTTTCCAAGCCTCAGCCTTGGATCACTTCTACCATCTGCTGCCTTTACACCCATAAATTTATTGCAGAATGAAGCTGGAGAAAATTATGAAACTATGCCGACTGGGTCCACTACAAATTTTTTGTTACATAACTTCAACTGAGCATTCACTGTTGCAAAGCAATCAACTCTCTAATGAACTCACTCTCCTACTCTACATATTAGCTCTTCCAAACCTTTTATCCCTTCTCAAATCTCCTGTGGCTCACCCTCTCAACTAAGAACTATGCCTCATATTTTACTGAAAAAAGTGGGGTTTTTCAATGAGAGCTCCCTCTTTTTCTCTTTTCCTCATCTCACATCATTCAGATACCTTCTGTCATTGTATCTTCCTTCAATCATCTCTTACATTATGAGGCAGCCTTTCTTCTTGCCAAGGCAACCCCTTCTACAAATACAAGTGATCCCATTCTCCAGCAGATTTCCCCACTCTCTCACTTATCATCAATCTCTCCCTGTCTACTGGCTGTTTCCCTATTACTTGCAAACATAATCACAATCTCCCCCATACTCAAAAAACCATTACTTGATCCATTCATCCCTCCTAACTACTGTCCTATATCTCTCCTCCCTTTTGTGGTTAAATTCCTTGAGGAAACTGTCTATAATAGTTGGCTTCCAACTTCATCATTTAACCAAAACTGTTCTTTCCAAAATGACTAACTCTTGATTTCCAAATCTAATGGTCTTTTCTCAGTCTTCAACCTTCTCGAACTTTCTGTAGTCATTGATTCTCCATCACTCTTTTTTCAATATTCTCTTTTCTCTAGATTTTCCGGATATTTCTCTTGGTTCTCCTCCTACCTATCTGACCACTCCTTCTCAATCTACATTGCTAGATCTTCATCCAGGTCACATCTACTAACTGTAACTGTTCCACAGGGCTATGTCCTGGACCCTCTTCTCTTCTTCCTCCATATTATTTCACTTGGTGATCTCATCAGCTCCTAGAGATTCAATTTTCATCTCTATGCAGATGATTCTCCGATTTACTTATCTAGTCCTAGATGCTCTGCTGACCTCCCGTTTCACATCTTCAACTACCTATTGAACATCTTGAAATGGATGTCCTGTAGACATCTATATTTTAAATTCAACATGTTCAAACTAGAACTCATCATCCTTCCTCCTACATCCTCCCCTTTTTCTAACTCAACTATTTCCATTGAGAGAACCACCAAACTCCAAGTTCACTAGGCTCACCATCTAGAAGTCATACTTTAATCCTTACCCTCTCTCATCCTCTGTGTCCAAGATATTGCCAAGGCCCATCAACATTACCTTCATAACATCTCTTCTGTCTGCTACCTTGACACATGCTACTCTGTCACCACTCATTTTACATCATCACCTCACAGGTCTATTTGCAATAACCTGTTGGTAGTTCTTCCTACCACAAGTCTCTTGCCACTCTATTACATCCTCATCTTAACTGTCAAAGTGATCCTCCTAAAGTACGGGTCTGACCATGTCACCCCTCTACTCAGTAAACTTCACTGGCTTCCTCTCACCTCCAAAATCAAATATATAATCTGCTTTGGCTTACAAAGTCCTCCATAATGCACACCTTTCTACCTTTCCAATTTTCTTGCACCTAAATCCTTTCTCTCCTCCACGCACATACTCTGTGATCCAGTGACACTGGCCTCCTTGTGATTCCTTGAATAACAAAATTCATGGCAGCCAGGCAGTACAATGAATAAAACGCTGGGCATCTTTTTGAGTTCAAATCCTGCCTCCGACACTTATTAGCTGTGTGACCTTAGACAAGTTACTTAGCCCTGTTTGCCTGAGGTTCCTCATCTATAAAATGAGCTGGAGAGGGAAATGGCAAACCACTCTAGTATCTTTACCAAGAAAATTCCAAATGAGATCACAGTCAGACATGAGTGAAATGAATAAACAACGAGAACAACAACAAAAATACACTCCATTCTCTGATTCCAGGTATTTGTATTGGCTACCTCCCAGACCTGAAGTGCTCTCCCTCCTCATTTCCACATCCTGGTTCCCCTGGCTTCCTTCAAGTCCCAGCAAAAATCCTGCTGCACCAGGAAGTCTCTCCCGATCCTCTTTAATCTCAGCATCCTCCCTCTCTTGATTATTTCCAATGTATCTTATATATAGCTTGCTTGCACATACTTGTTTGTACATGTTGTCTCTCCCATTAGACTGTGAGCTCCTTGAGATCAAGGACTATCTTTTGCCTTTCTTTGTATCCCAAGTGTTTGGCACAGTACCTGGCACACAGTAGGTGCTTAATAATTTTTATTGATTGACTAACCCTTCAAAACTTAATCCCATGATTGGCATATAATGCCACCAAGTGGCAGTAAGTACCTTGGTCACATGGTATATAAAGCTGACCTTGATCTTAATCCTGATTGAAATAGAAAATTGAATTGAGATAGACATTCTTAAGCCCTTCCTTTCTTTTTATCAAAAATATAACTTTGTTAAAGCAATTGAATGTGATAATATTAACTAACGTATTTTATAGATAAAAATTTATACTTCAATATTTTGATGGTACTCCATCAGTTTAGACCACAATTCTTCCATGTCTTCTGAACCTGGACATTTATGCTTAAATCTCCCCATAAATACTCTAGAGAGGATCTATCCAATGTGTAGAGGTCTTCCTCTAGGCTAGAGGTTCTTAATCTTTTTTTTGTATCCTAGACCCTTGTCAGGTGAAGTCTATGGACCCCTTCTCAGAATAAGATTTTTAAATGTATAAAATTAAATACATGCAATTATAAAGGAAATAAATCATATTAAAGATTTAATTTTTTCCCCTCCAAGTTCATGGACTCCCTGAAATCTATCCATAGACCCCTAAGAGGTTCATGGACTCCAAACTTAGAGCCCTTTTCCTAGGTTTTTTAACACACTATGGTTACCTAGTGAGCATCAAGGCTAGCCCTATTATCCTCAACTCTCTCTATCACTTCCTTTTCTGACCATACATTTCACAAATAATAACATCTCTTTAACGTTTCTTGCATACAAGCCATTACTGGTAATATTCTACAGTCTTATACTCACCATTGTCCTATGGTAATCAAATTTTTATTTTTTTAACCCATAAAACATAAGAAAATATAGATTTATTTCTAATCACATAAAATGTAAGTTAATATACATTTGTGATGAAATTAAGACATAAATAAATGTCTATAACACATATTTATATATAAATGATTCTACATGTGTCACAAAAAGGCAATATAATACAGTAGAGGGCTAGGTGGGAAGTCAAGAAGATCTGGGTTTGAATCCCTCCTGTGATACTACCTAAATGGCTCTAGACAAGTAACACTTAACCTCTATATGCCTCAGGCATATAGGACTTGTCATAAATTATAAAGGGGTTATAATTTCATGGGACATTGTTCTAGCCCAAAGAAATGGAACTCATAGGGTCATTCCTTGATCCACATAATATTATAAGGATCATTTAGGATAATAGGTGTAAAAATACTTTGAAAAGTTAAAACATACCTACTATACAAGTACTATTGATCAATTTGGAATTTTCTTGGCAGAAATACTAGGGATTTGTCATTTCCTTCTCCATCACAGTTTACAGATAAGGAACTGAAGCAAACTCAGTTAAATGACTTGCCTATGGTCATACAGCTAATAAGTGTCTGAGGTCAAATTTGAACTCAGGTCCTCCTGACTCTTAGGACTGTGTTCTATCCACTGCACCACCTAGCTGCCCTCAGCAACACTGATCAGCTTGTAATTGAAATATAATAGTTAGCATTCATATAAAACTTGAAGGTTTGCATAGTACAATTTATAGATATATATTTACTATATCATAATTATAAATATTGCATTTTATAATGTGATATAAGAATATATTTCTTCTCCCATCTCTCACCCAGTTTTAACCCCTATAATATATGATACTAATAAAAAATGCAGAGTGTGCCATTGGCCCACAATTGATTAGGCATGCATTCAGTCCAAATCACTTGAGAACTTGTCAAAACCAAATATAGTCCCTATTATTAATATGAGTATTGATCACTTTTGCAATAGAGAGTATATCTTTTTAAGTGGATAGCCTTTGTTTTCTCAGTGTTTCTGCACAACTTTAGCTTCCTCTCACTCAAGTTTTCTCCTTATCATTGGAAAACATATTCTTTCCAACTCTGATAGTCATAGAATGTCCCTTCTTATTCTAACACTCCTCCATTAAGTGAGTCACCCCATGTAAAGGGGATTAGCCCAAGTTAGCTGAATTCCAGAAGTCCATTGTACAGAACATAGAAAATATCAAATCTTTCAAGCTGAAAGGGATCACCTGCTGCAGCTCCCTTATTTGACCCCCAGGAACTTTCCCAAAGTCACATGGGTAGCTCCTGGTCAGTGTCAGAAATGAGATCTCCTGCCTCTCATTCAAAGGTTGTTTTCACCACCTAGGATCACCACAGGATCACGGTAGCACACTGCCTTTTGCAGATATGGCTACCAAGGGGAGATGCAGGCATGTACGTGGGTGTGTGTGGGGTGTGGGTGTGTATGTGTGTGTGTTCTGGGGTCTTAGGGATGGAAGAGAAATGCAGGGCTCTTGCTCATCCATGTTTGTGCCCCAGCTGCTTGATCCCCCAAAGCCCAGGGTTTGGGGCTAATGTCCTTTCACTGCATCTTGTATAAATAATATAAATAACTAGTCTGGGGACTTCAAACATGCCACCTCAGATGTATGGCAGGAGATTACAGGGTTTGTAAGGGCTCAGCCCCTCAATCATCCCAGCAGCTTAGAGCTTTCTACTAAAATAGAGATCAATGCTTCAGTTTTATGGGAGGCCCCCAGCCCACGTGACCAGGCCCCAAATCCTTTGTTTTATGACTTGCTTATGCATTCCTGGTGAGAAACGGTTTACATCTTGGGCCCGGGAGCCCTCCTAAATCAGCTGCCAGGTTTTTGCAGCTGGTAGAAAGGAGGAGCTGTCATCAGGCTACCCAGAGGTGAACAGGCAAAATGAGAGGCAGGTTAATGACAGGCTGACTGACCCAAAGAACCTCTATTGGGAACTAGAAAAGGGAGGGACAGGAAATCAGAACCATTTCAACTTCCCCTGTCCACTTCCACCCCCCAGGGTCACCCAGGTGATACCAGCCCAGCTGGGAAGGGATAAGCATAGAGAGATACTCAGAGGCAGGGCCTCTTAGGAAAGTAGAATGAGATTTGGAGTTGAGAGATTTGGTTCATATACTGGGTCTTTGGGTCCTACTTACTTTACTTTACTTTAAAGACTTACTTTCCCTTTCTGGGTTTCAGGGTCCTCATCTAAAGAACAGGAATGATGATATGTATTGTGTGAATACATATATATATATATATAAAATAAGGTATGTATATACATCATAAGGTTTTTTCAAGGAATGACTTTTGCACACTTTTGAGGGCTTTAGACATTTTAAAGCACTACAGAAATAAAAACATAGATGATTGGAGATGGAAAACACCTTGAAGCATAAAATATCATAGCTGAAAATGAACTTAAGGAAGAGAACATAGGATACTAGAGGTGGAAATGACCTTCAAACTTAAATCCTAGAATGTTAGAGCTGAAAAAGACCCCAAGTCATCTAGTCTATCCCCCTACTCCCACCAACATTTTTCCAGTGATGTAACTGAGTCATAGACTCAGTATCCTTATCCATGCTAGCCTCTAGAGTTGATTCTCAAGCCAATGGCTTTCCCATTCTATTATACTGTTGTACCACTTCCCCAGGCTTCAGTTTCTTCATCTGTAAAGTGGGAATAATGATCCCTGCCCTGCTAATTTCACAGGGTAGTCTCAAGAATCAGGTGTGAAAGGGCAATGAAAAATTAAAAATGGAAGAGATTTTTATCACTTAATGGTGATTCAAGTCTTGTTTCCTGAGGGGGAAGGAGTAGCTGAATTGGGATTCCAAAATAAAATGTTGGGGAATCATCTAGGCCTTGACTTCACAGGCTCTTTCCTTATACTGTTAAAAAGGGTTTAGGCCACGGTATTTCAGATCAGATCCAAGAAAGATAATTCTTCTTAGCTACTTGGCATAACCCCAAGGGCTCTCTGGCCCTTGATACAAATCTCCTCCTACCCCCACCCTTTCAGGTGTTAAATGTTGGGAGGGGGAGGAAACACCTTCCTATCCCTCCCTTCTCCCCACTGGATGTGTTTCAGTCTGGTCTGAATGTTTACACCTTAATTGAAACCCTTAAAAATAAAGATTCATTATAAACTCTGACAGATCCTTAAATTTAACTGTGCAAACTGTGCCACTATAATATTTAAAACCCCATTTGAATGGATGCTCTATCAAAAACATATGGCATCCCATCTGGCCTCCATGCCCGGCTCGCTGTTTAATTTGGGCAAATACATACTGTGATATTTATGTGATGTGGACCCAAAGCAGCAGCCTTCGAAAATTTTGGTTTGAGTTTTTTCAAGATCCTGGAGATGGAGAGAGTGTGAGTTGGTTTCCCAGCTCTTAAAGGTTCAGAGTCAGGTCTCTTCAATTACCTTGATCATGACTCGGGATCAGAACATCTCTTGAATCTTATTTTAAACTTGGGGCTTTCTTTGAAGGGCTTTAAGATGATCAGCTGGATATCTTAATTAGACAGAGAATCTTTCAGGATATTTGTCTTGCAATTCCAGCTCTGGCTATGACTCAGCATGGGTTTTGGGCAAGCCCTTTCCCCAGAGAGCCTCAGTTTCCTCAGCTATCAAATGACGAGTTTGGATTGGATGACCTTTAAGGTTTCTCCCAACTCTGTCATTCTGTAATTCTTTCTGGGCTTCACTTTTCTCATCTGTAGAATGGGAGCAAAAATCTCCTTCTTATCCCCTATCTCACTGGATTATCTAAGGGAAATGCTGAATGTAAAAGCATTTTGAAACCTCTAAAAGGCCCAACAGATGTAGAGGATCATTATTGCTAACAGCTCTGGGCCTATGTTAAGTGCCCGATAAATACCTATTGAGAGTGACCCTGGACAAGGCCTTCTTCTCTTTAGATTTCAGATTACTTTTCTGTAAATTAGAATATTGGACTAGATTAGGGCAACTTGATGGTCCAGTGGATAGTGCCAGGTCTGGAGTTGGGAAGACCTGAGTTCAAATCCTTCTTCAGACACTAACTGTGTGACCCTGGGCAAGTCACTCAACATCTTTTAGCCTCACTTTCCTCATCTGTAAAATGGAGATAATAATTGCACCTACCTCCCAAGGTTGTTGTGGGGACCAAATGAGATAATCATGGTAAAGCACTTAGCACTGTACCTGGCACATAGTAAGTATTATATAAATGTTCACTATCGTCATCCTTATTCTACATATTTCTTTTCAGGAGAGCTCCTTGAGAGTAGGAATTGTCCTCTACCTCTCTTTGTATCCTCAGCACTTAGCATGGTGCCTGGCTCATGGTAAGTATTATATAAATGTTCACTATCATCATCCTCATCACCATTATTCTACATATTTCTTTTCAGGTGAGCTCCTTGAGAGTAGGAATTGTCTTTTACCTCTCTTTGTATCCTCAGCACTTAGCATGGTGCCTGGCTCATGGTAAGTATTATATAAATGTTCACTATTGTCATCCTCATCACCATTATTCTACATATTTCTTTTCAGGTGAGCTCCCTGAGAGTAGGAATTGTCTTTTACCTCTCTTTGTATCCTCAGCACTTAGCATGGTGCCTGGCTCATGGTAAGTATTATATGTGTTCACTATCATCATCCTCATCACCATTATTCTACATATTTCTTTTCAGGTGAGCTCCTTGAGAGTAGGAATTGTCTTTTACCTCTCTTTGTATCCTCAGCACTTAGCATGGTGCCTGGCTCATGGTAAGCGTTTAATGTTTGTTGACTGGTTGACTTGTTGACTGTCCCTGTGGGTATCTAGTCTTTTCTGCCCTCAGGTGAAGGAGTACTAGGGACAGAACACCCTTACGAAATCTGAAAGGTCAGAGGGGTGAGAAATGACAGGAGTCCATGGCAGAGGTGTCTATAGTCATCATTGCTGACATGAGTACGGCACCATCATAGCCCCAAGGAGTGACGCATGGGATCCTACTCAGCAATAAATCAGTCCAGCAGCCAAGAAAGCAAAAGAGGGATGTCATCTACCAGAGATGCTTCGAGGAGTGAATTTGGTGGCACAAATGTTTTGTAGCAATCGATTTAAGTTTGAGCATGTTCTCTCTAGGGACCGAAGTCATAGAGAGTGTACCTAGTTTAGGAGATATTTTTGCACTCAGAAAATATCTCTTTGTAAAAGCTAATTAATGTTAATTGCTTATTGATAGTATTGAGCAGATATCAATTAAATTAATCGTGGGGCTTTAATAAGTGGTACTGGCAGTGGGGAGAACACACTGGAGTGGGAGATTGAGCTGACTGAATTAGAACTTCACTACCCCTCAAGGGGACCCCTAGACCCTAACTTTTACAAAGAGAGATTTCCTGAGTATAAAAACGTCTCCCAAACTCACACATGCTCTCTATGACTTCAGTTCTTAAACAGAACATGCTCAAACTCAGACTGATCAATGTAAAACATTCTTGTCACCTCCCTCTGGGGAGCTAATCTGCCAGTGAGAATGAGAACTGGGGAGAATAGTTTCAGAGTCTCAATACCTTCCCATGTAGAGAAGGCCCTGTTTAGCTCTGACATTCTTTGTTGCAAATCTCTTCCACTGTTAACTAACATTCTACATTCTAAGTTCCCTCCCTCTCCAACACTCTATGACGCTCTGCTCTCATGACCCAATTCCAAGACATATTTCCCAAGTTTGAAGGTACCCACTCAAACCCAGTCTTTGCTCTATAGATTCTTTCCTGAGGATAATAATAGCCTCTGGTCTGGGTTACAGTGACTATGGGGGATGGCCAAACACAGCTGAAAGAACTATATTTCATAGGCTACAGAGGCTCCTTCAGCGTAACAGCTCTTAAAACACGATATTTTGAAGATTTAAGTGTAAATGAACCAAGCACATATGGATCACATTTCCCCTAAATTACCTAGGATTTAGGGCAGGACTGAGGCCCCTGGGGCAAAAGGTACTTGGGATTTTAAGAGCCCTGAGTTGCTCCAAAGTAGGCATAGAACCTGTAATCTACTGCCAGTGTCACTGCTACCTTGGTGTGTGACCCCATCTAAATCATGTCCCTTCTCCAGGCTTGAATTTCTTCACCTGTAAAATTAGGGAGTTAGACTAACAGGATATAGTGAATAAAGCCCTGGACTTGGAATAAGGAAGCCTGGGTTCAAATTCTATTTCAGACACTTATTAGCTGTATGACCCTAGGAAGTCACTTAACTTCTCTGGTCCTCAGTTTCCTCATCTGTAAAATGAGAGATTTGGGTTTGATGTCTTCTAGTTCCTAAATCCATGGTCCTATGATCCTAAATGGTCTTTATGCCCATTTTCAGCTTTAACGTTTGTGATTCTGTGAACCTCCACTAGACATTAACCGTCCAGACGAATGTGTTTCCCAGCAAGAAAGGATAAAGTCTACTTATAGATACACTTAATGGGGACATAAGTATAATGATTTTAAAGCCTTCAAAGCACTTGAACATACCTTATCTCATTTAAGCTTTACAGCAGCCCTATAATATAGCTACTGAAGTTGCTATTTTTCCCATTATACAGATGAAGAAACTGAGGTTTGAAGTAGAAAGTCACTTGTGTATAGTTACACAATTTGGGAGGCAGGATTTGAACTCAGATTTGTCTTGATTCCACCGTACTATCTTGTCTTCTATGACATAAACTATCATAGATAGATTACCTCCTTATAGTAGGAATCCTGGATTCTCTCCTGCTTCCCAATTTTTCATTTTCCTTCTGTACTGATTCCTTTCCTACTGTCAAAAACACACCCGAGTCCCCATCCTCCAAAAAAGCCTCAGCAGAATATATCACCCCTGATTGCTGTGGTCCTATGTCTTTCCTCTTTTCTCAGCCAAATTTCTTGAAAAAGACATCTACACCTGGTGCCTCCACTTCCTCCTTTCCTCTCTGTTTCTTCAAAACCCTGTGATATTCAGTTTCCACCCTCATCACTAGACCGTTACTGCTCTCCCCAAGTTACCAATGATTTCTTAATTGCTAAATCTAATAGCCTCTTCTTAATCCTCATCCCTCTTGACCTCTCTGCAGTACTTCTCAATGTTATCCACCCTCTCTTGGTGGGTACACTCTCCTTTCTTGGTTTTTGTGACACTGCTCTTTCTTAATCCTTCTGCAACTTGTCTGACCACTCTTTCTCAATCTCTTTTGCTGTTTCATCATTCATGTCCCACCTTCTAATTGTGGGTGAACCCCCAAGAGTCTGTCCTATGATTTCTTTGCTTTTCACCCAACCCTCTCCCACTTGGTGACCTCATCATATCTCATGGTTCAATTATCATTTTTGTGAAGTTAATTTACATATCCAACCCAAGCCTCTCTCCTGAGCTCCATTCTCATATCATAAACTGTCTATTGGACATTCCAAACTGAATATCCCTTAGGCATCTCAAATTCAAATGTCCAAAAGAAAACTCATTATCTTTTTCCCCAAACTTCTCTCTTGAACTTCCTTATGACTGAAAAGGATACCAACATTCTTCCAATAACCCAGATTCACAACCTGAGTGACATTCTCAGATCTTCACCCTCACTTACCCCATATGTCTAATAGTTGCTGAAACTTGTTTTCTATCTCCACATCTCTCACATATGCCCGCCTTTTCTCTACTCATAAAACCTCTACTTTAAATCAGTCCATTATAACCTCTTACCTGGATCATTGCAATGACTTCCTATTTGGTTTCCCTAACTCTAGTCTCTCCCCACTCAAATTTGTTCTCTATGTAGCCACCAAATTGATTTCCCTAAAGCACAGGTCTGACAATGTTATCTTTCTGCTCAAACTTCAGTGCCTTCCTATTATCTCTAGGATCAAATATAAACTTCTCTGGCTCTCATTTAAGGACAGATCTCATCTGTGTCTGGGTTCAATTATCATCTCTATGTAGATGACTTTCAGACTAAGATATCTAGATAGATAGATATCCAACCTTTCTCTCTGTCTCTGTTTCTGTCTCTTTCTCCTCCCCCTGCCTCCCCCCATTCCTGCATCATCTTCAACAGAATGTTCTATAAGCATCTCAAGTTCAATATGAGCAAATTGGAACTTACCTTTTTCTCTAAACTTACTTTTCTCCAAACACCCCTATTTCTGCCAAGAGGTCATCATTTCTTATTAAGCAGATTCACAACCTAAGCCTCATCTTTGACTCTTCTCTTTTCTTTACCATTTCTGGCCCCTTACCAGTCTTTAGCAAATCAGTCTCTAAACTGATGATTCTACATCCCCAATATATCTCATATCCATTCCTTTCTCTATACTCACATGGCTACTACCCTAATAGTTTAGACCATCATCACTCCTCCCTTGGATCTTTTATTTTCTTCCTTCATTCCACTCCATCCTCTACATAGTTCCCAAAAGAATCTTCCTGTGTTTTCAGAGAACCCTGAAATTTGTAAGAACTGATATAAAAAGACAAGATTTCTAATCAATGAAATGACCAACCATAATACTGATGATGAAATAGGCCACCTGCTGCCCAACAGAGAGGTTATGGACTCAGTGCAGAATGAGATATACATTTTTGTATATGGTCAGTATGGGAATTTGCTTTGTTTATATTTCTCCTTCTCCTCCTCCTCCTCCTCCTCATCTTCCTTCTCTATCTCCTCCTCCTCTTTATAATGGGGAGAGGAGGAAAGGATAATGAATGTTTGTTAATTTTAAAAGACATCTCAGGGGCATCTAGGTGGTACAGTGAGTAGAGCACCAACCATGAAGTCACAAGGACCTGAGTTCAAATCCAGCCTCAGGCACTTAACACTTACTAGTTGTATGACCCTAGACAATCCACTTAACCCCAATTGTTGAGAGAGAGAGAGAGAGAGAGAGAGAGGAGAGAGAGAGAGAGAGAGAGAGAGAGAGAGATCTCAGAGACCAGCTAGTCCAGTTGCTATTTGAAGAAGCATCTCCTCTAAATCATCTCTGACAAGGAGTCATCTAATCTCCTCCTGAAAATCTCCAGTGAAGAGAATTTCATTCCCTCTTGAGGCAGCTCTTCCACTTTGGAATAGCCTTGTTTATAGAAGAGTTTTTCCTTATATCAAGTCAAAATTTGCTTCCCTGTGACTACACTTTACTCCTAGTTCTGTCCTCTGATACCAAGTAGAATAACACCCCTTCTAAGTAGTAGCCCTTCAAAGTGGCATCGATTATATCTACCCTGAATATTCCAGTCCCCAGGGGTAATATTCCAAATTTCTTCAACTGTTCTTCCCATGGAAGAAGGCCCTCATTATCTTGGTTGCCCTCCCCTGAATATCCCCCAAATCATCAATGTCTTTCTTAAAATATGGTGCCCAGAACTAGGCTGTTACACCTATGTATTCAGAATACAGTGGGATGAGACTACTCATTGGCTTTTCGACTGTCAGAGAATGCCTACATTGTGACACCTGGTTCCAGCCCACAGATAGGAGGTCAACGGACTCTCCTCCTAGCACAGAGAACCACAGTTCACAGGTGGCCTGGAATGAATATTACTGGTGTTGACAGAATAGTTGGGGGTTATGTGGGGGCAGGTAATACTTAAGGTCCCATAGATAAGCCTCCAACATGAGCAAGATAGGAAGGGCCAGAAAGTGCTCTCTTTTCCCAGAGGAATTCATCTGGGACCCCATTAGGCTGCATGCCAGTATAGGGAATCTACACAGTACCTTGTTCAAATCTTCCTGGTCAAATGTCACAGAATAGTCCAGCAGGAGAAGCACTAAAGACATATGTTTTGCTATATTTCCTGGAACAAGGTGTTCCTAACCATTTTTTTTTTTTGTAACATGGACCCTTTTAAGGAAGCCTAATAAAGTCTGTGAGCCCCGTCTCGGAATAATGTTTTTAAATGCATAACATAAAGCACATAGGACTTCAAAGGAAATCAATTATGTTAAAATACCATATCAAAATATATTTTTAAAAACAAAGTCATGGAACCTAAGTTAAGAACCTAAAACTCATGGCCTCACAAGTGAGGCTTGGTTTTTCCATCCTCCAAAAGGAACAGTTGCTTACCACAAACTGAAGCCCTGATAATAATCATGATAATTTCCATTTCTGTGAAATTTTTAGGTTTACAAAGTGCTTTCCTCTTAGCAGTCCTTAAAGCAAGATGTTATGAGCATGATTATCGCCATTTTGCAGATGAGGAAGTATAATACATCTGGAAGACACCACTGCATCACTGAATCTAAACTCCTCATTTTACAGTTGACGAAAATAATGGTTAATGAAGAGCAGTGAGTTAGCCAGGGAGCTAGTGTCAACGAGCCCTGAAGCCCAGGTCTCCAGGTTTCCAATCTGGGGCTCTTTTCACAGCACCACACTGCTCTTTGGGCCTGGCCCTCCCTCTTCAAGGACAACCAAAGCCAGCCAGTTTTCCTAATCCCACCACTTTGGAAAAATTATTTTGTTGGAATCAGCTTCAAAGAACCTCCAAGTCTAGACTGTGCCAAGAGAAATTAGCCAAGCCACCAAGTGATCCAAAGCACGGGAGCACACAGCTATTGGCTTTAATGTGATTAGAAGGAGATAGAATAATGGTGTAGGCAGGGCTAGGGGCAGCAAAAGCCCCTCCCAGAAAATAGGAGCAGAAAAAGCCAGCTCTGGATAATTTCTGTCAAAGGCTATGTGCAGTTGCCTCCCACCCCCCTATTTCTATCTATCTCTCCACATAGGGGAAACTGATTCTTTGGAAATTATGCTGTCTTTTTAAGAGAAGAGGCATCTCTCTCTCTCTCTCTCTCTCTCTCTCTCTCTCTCTCTCTCTCTCTCTCTCTCTCTCTCTCTCTCTCTCTCTCTCTCTCTCTCTCTCTCTCTCTCTCTCTCTCTCTCTCTCTTGGGAATCCATAATGGATGGGGAGTAGAAAGTTTTCAGAACAGGGAGGGACAAAAAGGAGAGGAAAAGGGAAGAGAGGAGAAAAAAAGAGAGACAGGGTTGATGGGAGTGGGGCAAATAGGGGAAAGAGGGAGAAGGAAGAGAGAAATAGGAGGAGGAGGATGAAAGAAGGGGGAGGAAGAGGACATAGAAAAAGAATTACAGCAAGCAGCCTTGGGGGAGGGGAGAAAATGGATTCTAGAAAAACTGAAGTAATTCCCAGACTCAAATTGGAGTTGGAGGTAGGAGGTGTGGGTGGAGAACATGCAAGTAGAGGAACTGATTGGTAGCAGCCACAGCATAATCACAGGGTTCAATATAAACTCAGTCTGACATTTGAGGCCCTCCTCCTCATGGTCCCAACTTACCTTTTTAACCTTATCTTCCAAAGGTAAGGACCTCTTACCTGCCCCAACATACCAAACTCTGTGTCTTTACTTTCATAATTTTCCTTTGTCTGGAACACTCTCACCTCTCCCCTCAGCCCACCCAAATCTTACCCATCCTTCAAGAATAAGATCAAACACATGACTGAGAAGTAGGAAGCCTGGATTTGAGTCTCTGCGTGTGACCTTGGGGAAGTCACTTCCCTCCTCTCTGAACCATAGTTCCCTCCTCCATAAAATGAGGACGTTGAAATAGATAATCTGGAAGTTTTATCCCAGGACTAAATCTTATGGCCTTATGATTCAGTGATCTCTAAGGAATTTTCCATTTCTAACATCTTGTGACTTTGTAGTCTCACTTCCTCTAGGGAGCCTTTCTTGAACACCTGAATCCATAGTCATCTCTCCCCATTCTGAATTCCTAGAATGCTCATTGTCAGTACCACTGCCTTGGCACCCACCATACCCTGCTTCCAACCAACCAACAAACATCCGCAGGATATCTACCATGTACCAGATGCTGGTCTAGGGACTCGAGATATAAAGACAGAAATGAAATATTATTGATTTCTCCATGTATAGGTCATCTGCCCTACAAAACTGTGAGCTCTTTGAGTAACAAGGACTGTTTCTTTTACTTCTTTGTGTCAGGACCTAAGAGGGCCTCTAATCCAATCTCTAAATGAATATAAATACCTTCAACTGCATGTTGGACAAATCAACCACCCTCTACCTGTATAACTGTGGAGGAAACTATGTCCTTGCAATTTCCCATAACAAACCCCACCTAGTCCTCTTCTCTAGGGCCAAGCAGAAAAAAGTATAACCCCAGATATTTGAAGATAGTGGTCAGGGTGCAATAAGGTCTAGAAGAAAGATCACTGTTTTTAGAATCAAAGAACCTGGGTTCAAATCTTATTCTGCTATTTACCACCTGTGATCTTGGGCAAAGGTGGCACCCTTCTTCAGGATTCAATTTCCTTCTAAAATAAGGGAATTGGACTAGATGATATTTGGGATCCCCTTCCAGGTGGACATCAAGAGCCAGAAAAGATCTCAAAGACCACCTAGTAGTTCCAGGGATGTTAAGTGACCTGTCCAGGGTCCTACAGGGAGTAATTAATAGGGTCAGGATTTGAACAGAGGTCCTCTGACAACTGTATTGATTAGAAGTTTTTTGTTGTTGTTATGGTTACTTTTTTGGTTTTTTTACAAAGAGCCAGATACATAGTAGGGACTCAATAAAGATTTGCTGATTACTCCCCAAAGGGTTTTCCTTTGCCTTCAAATGCCTCCCAAGGCACTCCCTGCAGGAGGGGTGAGGGAGAGGGAGGTTTCTCATCCCTAAAATCAAGGGTGGCAGTAAATGGATGAACTCTAAGGTCCCTTCCAACTTTAAGATTCTATGTCTTAATGGAGATTCACAATTTTATGTACAATTTTCTCCTTCTGTACTATGTAGAAATGTTCACTTTACTTGGTGTTTGTTAACTTCAGAATTTTTAAAAATGGAAGAAAAGAAAGATTTTGTGTTCTGCATTATGCTTGCTTCCAGATTTAAGAGCTTATTTCTAAAGTGTTTTTTAATCCTAGAAATCTACGTTCTGACATTCCTTCTAGCACTAAACTTCTGTGTTCTATGTGAAATTCCCATTTGGCCCTGATAGTCTATGCTCTATAATTCAGTCCAACTAACATCTTGTGATTTAGGCAAGGGGCTGTTATTCTTCAAAGGAACCCATTTTATAAAGCACCTACTAACTTATTTGCAAAATACTAATGTACATGCAAGATTCTCTGTTAGGTAAGGAGAGACACAAAGATAATTGAGATATGGTCTTAATCCTCGAGAATTACCTGGATTCATATGTCCAGGCTTGGAGTAAGCTGGGGATGGTACCAGGAAGTGATTTCAGCCAGCTTGCTCCAAGGCATTGGAGACCTAGCCTAGCCCAGGTTCTTCTTGGTGCTAACTGGACAGTTGCCTCCTCTGACCCACATGCTGCTAAAGTGAATTCTTCTGCCACATAAATTTCAGCTCCATGGACTTTGAAGTTTCCCTTGGGGACAGTTGTTTTTGTTTGTTATCAATGGTATCCCCATCCCTCCCCCATTACATGCAGGGCTCCCCCCCCCAGCCTTTAGAGCCCCCTGTCCAGGCCGGGCTGCCAGGGACCATGGGGCTGCCAGAGCTGCTGATAAGGATGATGGATGGGCAGTCTCCTGGCTCCAGGGCGGCCCCGAGGTTTCCTGGGAGCAGGAGACAGTCTAGTGATTCCAAAGCCCTTCGGAATGCCTGTTTAGAAGCAGGAGAGCTAGGGAGGGCTGGGGGATGAGGGAATGGGGAGGGGCTGGATGGACAGAGAAAGGCCCCATATCTTCCCAGATGAACTGGGTTGGGTCTGGGTCTGATAGCAGATTTCAGCACCCTGCGGCTTCATTGATCCCCTACCATGTCGACAAGGTTCCTTTTCAGCATGTGCTGAACACTCCAGACAGGTCATCAGGACAGCAACACCTCTTGGTCAGGGGGTAGGGATTCCTACCAAAGGACGTGGGCCCAAGTTCTTTTGATCACTTATACCAGCTGTGGGGAACCTGTGGTCTCAAGGCCACATGTGGTCCTTGGCTGTGGCCTTTTGACTGAGTCCAAATTTTACTTTTATTAAGGGAATTTGTTCTGTGAAGTTTGGATCCAATCAAAGGGCCGCACTTGATGTCCTACAGGGCCACATGTGGCCTCAAGGGTGCAGGTTCCCCATCCCCGACTTAGACCTTTCTAGGTTGGGGAAAAGAGAAAATGTAATGATCCAAGTCCACTTAAGAATTACAAAATCATAATCATGGAGGCATGGATGAATGGAATCTTAAAATTATAAAATAATCTTGAGATCATAGAATTTCAGGAAAAGGTCCTTTATTTTATAGATAGGGAAACTAAGATAAGTAAATAACTCATCCTAGGTCACACAGGTATTCAACAAGTATTTATTAAAGACCTACTCTGCATCAGATCTTGTGCTAAGCACAGTTGGTAAAGACATTTTTCAACAGAGTGGACACACATTTTTATTTTATAGTCACAACATTGCGAATTATCTTCTAACTTTGGGTAAGAAGTTGGAGAGGCAATGTAGAACAGTAAAAAGAACGCCAGCTCTGGAGTCAAAGCATGGGGGTTCATAGCCTGCCTCTACCACATCCTATATGATCTTGGGTAAGTTATTCAGTCTCTTGGGACCTCAGTTTCCTCATCTATAAAATGGGGGAGTCTTTGGGGTCTCATCTTGTTCTAGATCATAATTTTATGATCTGCAATGGGTCCTGTCAGATCTCCTAAGTCTCATGATTTTATTTTGAAATCTGGTTATCCTTCCTCAAACCCCAACCCTCAATCATCTCCTCCTTCCCAGGAGCTGGGAAACATACTGGGACTGGGCCACTCAGGAGAAAAATAAAAGAACCCTAGTACCCAAAGATCTTGGTTCTAGCCTTCAGCCTGCCCCTGACTTACTATGGAACCTTGGGCAAAGTCACCATATCTATCTCACCCTCTGTTTCTCAGCTATGTGGGGTGAACAGTCACTCTAATGATGACTCTTCGTACAAAGCATGAAATCGTATTGTATTAGCCTTTTCTCTAGAGAGACGACTATTTAACTTGTACAATTAATTTGAGCCCCTGAGCTATCCTTTGCATTTTTGGAATATAATGTCAAAACTAGAAGAAAGCAAGTGCTATAACTAAAAACCTTAGAAAACAAAATGTCATAGTTGGAAGGGGCTTAGAACATAGAAGGTGGCAGGAATCTTTGAATTCAAGTCAGACCCCTTTTACAGATGAGGAAACTGATGCCCAGAAAGATGTCATCTCCTGACTGCGCATCATTCATTTACTCATCATTTATTTCATACTTACTGTGTGCAAGACCCTATGATAGATCATGAAAAGATACAAAGATAATTAATCCTGGAGGAAGGGACCTTATCCAATTTATGTTAGTGATAGACATGGAACTAGAAACCAGAAGGGAGGGGTGTCTTTTTCTATTTATATTTGCTATATTTGGTATACAGTAAGCACCTAATAAATGCTTCTTCATTCATTTATTCATTTGTCAATTAGCTGATAGGTTGGAACTATGTAACCTGAGAAAGCAATAGGGCATCCATCTTCCCTACCCCCACCCTTCCCTATTAATGGGAGATTACTTGTGGCTCTTCTTCTCTGGAATACTTAGAGTTAATCAGATCTAAATCCCCTCTTTACGATAAAGTGACTCCGGGCCCTATTACAAATTGTGCTCTGCTTGGGGCCATCTGAGTCTTCCATGCTTCCCTCACTCCCTAAACCCTGCCCAGTCTTTCAAGAATTCATTGGATTTAACCATAGAATTATGGAAGTCCTCTCAGAGGTCATATTGATTTACTTTCTGCCCCCAGGTAAACGTTAGAGCTGGAGTAGACCTTAGAATATAGAATGTTAGCATTTAAAGGGGACTTAGATTACTGAATGTCAGAGCTGAAAGAAACCTTGGAATGTATAGCAAAGTTAGAAGGTAACATAGAATATAGAATGTTAGAGCTAAAAGCAGTAATACGTTACAGAATATTAACATTGGAAAGGTCTTAAAACATAGACTCTCAGAACAAGGAATGAAATGCTTACCTGTTTTTGTAAATATCCAAGAGTTGAACCCAAATTATAGACTTTTAGCTCTAGGAAGGATCTTCAATAAATAAATTGTCCAACATCACCCCGCTAACTGCTAGCCAGTAGCAGAACTAGAAAGAGGGCTTAAATCTCCTGACTCAAACAGTGCTCTTTCTGGTCTTGGTTACTAAAAATGGAGGGAGGCAGGATAATCTGCAGACACATTCAGGGGCTTCTTGGCACTTCAAGACTGGGAGCAAGTGGCCAATTACAATTGCTCTGTTTGAAGTTTGCTTTAAACAGAATTGAGTAAAGATGTGAATGGGGAAAAAAATCCTTCTTTTTCTAATTTCCAAATAATGGGAAAGGGTAATGCTTTGATTTCTCTGTTCTGTGTGTGGTGAAGGTACAGGCAACTCTACATAATGCATATACAGAATCTGTTTCCCTGAAAACTACTAATACCATCTGTAGCTGGGATACAATCTCCCAGTTCAAGCAAAGATTTTCTCTTTGGCATAGGACGGTGAAAAGAGCCTCTGGATTTGAAGCCAAAGGCTCTGGGTAAGTCATTGGCCCTCTCTGGACCTCAAGTCAAATCAGTAAGAATTTATTAAGTTCCTTTTCTGTGCCAGGCACTGTGCTAAGTGCTGAGGACCCTCAAAAATAGTTGAAAAAACTGTCCCTGCTTTCAAGGAACTCACAGTCTAATGAGCCTCAGTTTCCTCATCTGTAGGATAGGAATAATATGTGTACTACCTATTTCACAGAGTTATTGTGAGGAATGATTGACATGAGATAACAGATACCAAGAGATTCTATAAATATTAGCTATTATCATAGTAATTCATAGAATATATGTCATATTATAATAACATATAACAATGTGTTATGAAAATATATCCTGTTATTAGTATTAGTATTATGTTCTTATCACTGGTCTTAGACAATTACTTTTAATGGCAGAGGGAAAAAAATTATTTTTTTGTCTTCTAGATTTGAAGAGTCAGAGCTATAGCTCTTAGTAAAGCTATTGCCAGCTTAGGGGCATTATGGGGGAGATAAAAAAAACATTTGGGGTCTGGCTCTGGCTCTGACATTTAGACACTATACAAGTTTAAGGAACTTTGCTTCTTTATAAAATGGATACACAGTGGATAGAGTGCTGGGCCTGGAGTCAGGAAGAGTCATCTGGCTTCAGACACTTACTAGCTTTAGACACTTACTAGCTGTATGATCCTGGGCAAGTTACTTAACCCTATTTGCCTCAGTTTCCTCATCTGTAAAATGTGCTGAAGAAGGAAACAGCAAACTGCTTCAGTTTCTCTGCCATGAAAATGAGGTCAATGAAGAGCCAGACCTGACTGAACAGCAACTAAACCACAACAAATTTTCACTGTCTACCTCACAAGCATGTTATAAGGAAAGCACTTTGTAAATGTAATATGCTATTGAAATGTGAAACATTTTCGATTCTATTATGTCTTATAATATAGTTCAGTAGATGGGCTATGTACATAGATGATTATTGGCCTTTGAACTATCCATCTACCTCATTGTGCTGAAGCTTTTTTGAATACTATGACTTTAGAGTTTTGGCAGAAAGTGAGAATTTTTCAGGACCCTATCATGTGTTGGACACTGTCCCTGTAGGGATAGAAGGTTTGCAGGGAGAAGAAAGAGGGAAGCATGCCCCTTCTATATTAATGGATTGAGTTGCATATGCCCTGCTCCATACCGGAGCCTATAGTTATCTGTAACTTGGAAATTGGAATCCTATTGTCGGGCCTCAGTGTTTTGCCTGTGCTGTTGACAAAGGTTTCGAGGGACTAGTCGTGAGGTACTAGGGCACCTGATAATTGGGTGATTTGGGATGAGAATTGGTACAAAGACCATTTATTGTCTAAGACATAACATTCTCGAGATCACACTTTGTATAACCATCATAAAACAGCAAGTGCTAGAATAGGAAGGGGCCTTAGGATCTTAGACATGGAAGGGCATTTAGAACAGATGTTGAAAGAGACCGATAAAATATAGAACTTAGAGCATTAGAACTGGAAGAGAATTTACAGCACAGATCTCACAGGTAACTTGAAACTGGAAGGGACCTTAAAATATTAAACAAAAAATATTAGAACCGAAGAACATACAACACAGAATGCTAGACCTGTTGTTGAGTCATTTCAGTCATATCCAACTCATCATCACCCACCCCGTTGGGAGTTTCTTGGTAAAGATACTGAAGTGGTTTGCCATTTCCTTCTCCAACTCATTTTACAGATGAGAAACTGAGACAAATAGAGGTTAAGGGTCAGGGTCACACACAGGCAGTAAGTATCTGAGGCTGGATTTGAATTAAGTCCTCTGACTCCAGGGCCAGCTCTCTCTCCACGGTACCACCTAGTGCTTCTAGACTTAGAAGAGCTTAGAGGCAAGGTAGGACTTGCCATAACACATACAATGTTAGAACTAGAAGAACCTTAGAACACAGACTCTTTTGACACTGCTACTAACATTAAAGTTTAAGCACACACCCTTCCTTTTCTTTTAACAAAAGACAAATGACTACAGTATAAGATCATAAAGTTAATTGAAATCATGCATACCATTTTACTTAAGTTTTTCAAGGATCCTTCATAGAAGTATCTCAAACACAAAACATAAACTGTTACAGTCAGGAGAAAATTTAGAACATACAGTATTAGAGCTGGAAGAGGTCTTTGCTGCCATCTACTGTGTCCCATTTCTCATATGGATAAACTGAGGAAGGGCAATGACTTGTCCACAGTCATCTGTGGTTTATTGTTGACAGACTCCTGACTCCAATTCAGTGCTTCTCCTATTCACTGTAGAAGGGCAGACAGAGCACGCTTGATGCAACAGCAAACTGGCATCAGATGAAACAAATCTGTGAGAGGGGTGTTACTCAAAACCAAAATGCAGGCCTGTTTTTCTAGGCCCAACATTTCTATAGCAAAGGAAAGGGAAAGATCTAATTGCCACAACGAAAGCATTCTAATTAGCTCCCCTGCGTTTTGCACGTCAAATTCAAACCACTTGTCTCCACATAAAGTCTCCTGTAGGTAATGCCATTAACACTGACCTAACAATTGCCAAGCCCCCACGGCCCATCTGAAACTGGAACAAAAAGTTTGGATCCTTTGAAAATATGCCTGTACAGAGAGAAAGCGTGAGATCAAGTGATATTTAAGGGTTTTTTTTTTCTTTCCCAAGAGATGAAATACAGTATGTGGCCTAGAGACAGGGAAAGTCCTGTGGCCCAGAAAGAGATATAAATGACCTCAGGCCAGGCCCCATTATCTCCCTGGACCTTGTACAGAGTTTGACAGAAATGTACTGGGCTTCGAGGGAAAAGAACGCGCTTCCACATTCTTCTCCCCTGGAGAAGATGTTTATAAATCCCTGTGAAAGGTTATCTTGGTTTGACGCCAGGCAGGTTGACATCAGGCCCTAAGAACACCAAGGAGATGTTGCGAAAGAGGCTGGGAGAGAAGGAGGGGGCCTTCGGAGGAGATGCTGCCACAGGCCCTGTTTTTCCACTTTCTGAATCAGCTATTCCATCTACTGTCTTTATGTCCCCATAGTCAGGCCATTTAAGCATAAGATTCCTCTAGAAGGAATATAGCATTTGAAACTGTTACTTGGTCCCCATGGTGGGGTGTTGGGGAGAAGGGGGAAAGGGATGAGCATTTATATAAGCACTTTACAAATATTATCTCATCAGATCCTCACAATAACCCCGTGAGGGAGGTGCTATGATCATCCTTATTTTACAGTTGAGGAAACTGAGACAGACAGAAGTTAAGTGATTTGCCCAGGGTCACACAGTTGGTAAGGATCTGAGACCAGATTCAAACTCATGTCTTACCGACTCCAGGTCTAACACTCTATCCACAGAGCTAACCTCGAGACAACACCAGAATACTGGGCTAGATGGGAAGCCAGGTGATATAAATGTAAGATATGACCTGAGGCCACACCCTTAATCTCTCTGGAGATGATCCCTTCGTGACCCTAACTTCCTCCCGACCTCTGATAGGCTAGAATTACATAGGAAATGTATGGACACATCTCAATGCTTTGAGAAAAGCACTAGGTTAGGAGTCAGGGGGGCCTAGATTCCAGTCCCAGATCTGCCACAGTAGTGATCATAGGCACATCATGGGCTTCCTTGGACTCAGACCCAAAAGGGACCTTGAAGCTGCTTGAGAGTGGGAATTGCTTTATTCATTGTATTTGTATCCCCATTGCCTAGTAAGTTGCCTCTTGGCCACATACTAGGTGTTAAATAAATATCTGTTGTTTGATTAATTGATCCTAGAGATAATTAAGCCTAATTACAGAGCAGGAAGACAGTGATGAAGTTAAGTAATCCAACTTCTCACTGTTAGTAAATAGCAGGAATAGAATTCAAATTCCTGCCTAAATCCAATGCTTTTACTACTGTATTACACTCCCTTTCAACTTGCCCTCTCTGTGACTTAGTTTCCTAATCTGTGAAATTGAGGGTTGAATTAGAGTCTCTAAAGTCCATACTAGTGATGAATCCTAGATTCTAAGGTCTCTTCTACTGTTAATTTCTTTTTCCTAAAGCCTAAACATTCCTAAACTTTTTCCTAAAGTTTTCACATTCTGTAAAAACTCATATTCTACGTTCTCTCATATTCTATGTTCTACATTCTAAAGTCTCTTCCAGCTCTCATATTCTATTGGTCTGCATTCTGAGGCCCCTTTTACTTCTCCTATGCAATGTTGAAAGATCCCTCTCAGACATAACATCCTATATTTTGTGTTCTAAGATCCCTCCCGATTCTAATATTCTGTGATTTGGGGAGTTTCTTGAAGGCTTAGCAAAGTACCTTGGCCACATAATAAAATTAGCTGATATTTACATAGGGCTTAAAGATTTATAAAGTATCTTATATACAGAATAATCCTGTGAAGGAGATATGGCAGGTACTATTATTTCCATTTTATAGGAAAAGTTTAAGTAGAAAAAGAAGAAAGGAAGGAAGGGCAAGAGAAAGAAAGAAAGAAAGAAAGAAAGAAAGAAAGAAAGAAAGAAAGAAAGAAAGAAAGAAAGAAAGAAAGAAAGAAAGAAAGAAAGAAAGAGAAACAAAAAAAGAAAAAAGAAAGAAAGAAAGAAAGAGAAAGAAACAAAGAAAGAAAAAAGAAAGAAAGAGAAAGAAAGAAACAAAGAAAGAAGGAAGGAAAGAAAGAAAGAAAGAAAGAAAGAAAGAAAGAAAGAAAGATGGAAGGAAGGAAGGAAAGAAAGAAAGAAAGAAAGAAAGAAAGAAAGAAAGAAAGAAAGAAAGAAAGAAAGAAAGAAAGAAAGAAAGAAAGAAAGAAAGAAAGAAAGAAAGAAAGAAAAAGAAAGGAAGAAGGAAGGAAGGAAAGAAAGAAAGAAAAAGAAAGAGAAGGAAGGAGAGGGAGGGAAGGAGGAAAGAAGGAAGGAATGGGAAAAAGGAGAAAGAGAAGGAAGGAGAGAGAATTAGAGAAAGGAAAAAGGGAGAGAGAAAGAGAGAGTGTGTGCTTTATTTACATATCTCCTTTGTGCCAAGCACTATACAAAATATGGGGATAAAAGAGAAAAGTAAGACTCTACCTGCTCCCAAGGTGCTTACATCCTAGTAAGGGGATAGTACACATATAGGAAGGTTCAGCTGCAGAATAGAGGGAAGGACCCAGGGTTTTTTAGGATGCCAAGGCAAGACAAGGAATCTTTCTGATCGTCATTTCCATGAATAAAACTGTATCTGTTTCTGATGATGAATTGTAATGATGCTAAGGACACTGGTGTTAAGAACCATCTTTTCTGGGTCTTCAGTAACTGTAACGTCAGTAACTGTAGCATCTGTAAGTGGCAGTTACCAGGGCTCATCTCCATACGGGTTACTTCCCTGGCTGAAAGTAGGGCCTGGATCTGGGGCAGTATTGCTAATTCTGAGGTCTTGGCTTTATCTGCCCCTTGGGGGCATTGAGGTTGACGTTAACTGGAATGTTAACTGGAAGCAGCTGCCCCTTCCAAAGAGGTTGCCTTCTCTATACAATGGCTGTGGGGACTAGACTGGAAGCAGGCTGACCACTTTTTTCAATCAGAGTTACTCTCAAAGCCCATCTCATATACCAAGTCACAGAGGGGGATATGACACGTAGGGAGACAGTGCCAATCCTACTTTTCATAACTACTTCCTATGTGACCTTTGGCAAACCACCTAATTTCTCTAAGCCTCAGTTTCTGCATGTGTAAAATGAAAGGATTGGACCGGTTACATTTGGAAATAAATGTGATTGGGAAACATCACAACATTAAACTTGTAGTTAGGGAACCTGAGTTCAAATTCTGCTTCTAACATTTAATAAACATACGGCATTGGGGCAAATAATTTCACTTCTTTGGGCCTCATTTCCTTCATGTGTAAAAGAAAGGAGTTAATTAGATAACTCATAAGATCTCTTCTACAGTCTGTATTACCCCTTCTTGGGCCCATTCTCTCAACCTCAACTTGGACGGGTAGGCTAGGTCCACTGAAGTGGACCTTATCTCAAGATTCTAGGATTAATTAGGGTTCTAGAGGTAATTGGAATTTTAGAGATAATCCTGAGGGATTGGAACTTCTAGTGCTGTTGTTCATGAGCCCTATTGGTTATTAGCCAGACTTAATTAGCTTTTAGAAAGGATATTTACTAAGCATAGGAAGTGCTACATTTGTTTGATCATTGAATGAAGGCAGATGATGTCCTCATAGGAAATATCTTGCAATTGGTTCTACGTATAACACAGCAAATCAGTTTGGAATTTTATATTCCAGTAGCAATGAGTTGAGCAGTAGTTTAGTTCAGGGGTGAAGAATTTGTTTGAAGAATTATTCATGGAGAATTGGGGAAGGTCAAGTTTCTTTGCTCCAGTCCCCTCCTCTACCCATTTAACATTTTGTTAAATGTTTTTGAACATTTAAGCTTTTACATTTGTTACATAAACATTTCCCCCAAACAAAGGACTCACTCTTCTCTTGCACACAGAAGGTCCCTGGGAAAAATGGGCTCAAACTTGGAAAGTACATGAAACCAATAGGTAAACTCAAAGCTCCAAGCTCCCTTCATGGAGTCCTCATTAAGTTTCCTTGAAGTGTATCTTTCTGCTGGGCATTGAGAGTTGGTCCTTGTTGAGCAAAGCCTGAAGCTATCTTCCCTAACGTGTCTACTTTGTCCTTGTGTCACTCAGCTCCTCATGCAGATGCTAACAACCACTGCTGCTATGGAGACACTCCCCAGCTTTGGGGATACTCTAAATCTTCTGACCCTTTGAAGTTAGCGAAGTCATCACCCAGGTAATTGGTGGGGGGTGGAGGGTGGAAGAAGGGGTTGGAGCAAAGAAACTTGATCCTCCCCAGTTCTCCATGAGCAATTCTTCAAACAAGTTCTTCACCTCTGGACTAACTACTGCTCAACTCATTGGTATTGGAATATACAATTCCAAACTGGTTTGCTGTGTTATACATAGAACCAGATTCTTTCAACCAATTACAAGATATTTCCTATGAGGACATCATCTGCCTTCATTCAATGATCAAAGCACTCTGTTCCTCTCAAATTGATTAAGGATTTGTTTACTTCTAATTGATTCAGTTGAGATGTCTGGACTTTTCATGACTCCATTAATTGGAGTGAGGGTTTCCATCCCCCACATTCATATCCTTAGATTATGATCCTATGTAAAAGCAAAAGGTATAATATATTTTTTTCAAAATGAGATCTTTTGAACTCAATGATCCCTAAGGTTCCTACAAGACAAAATTCTATGTTCTCAGATCCTTCCCAGCTCCAGCATTATTTGTTCTTCCGAGGTTCATTCCAGTTGTGACATTCTGTAATCTATACTGTATGTTTCCTTCCAGCACTGAGATTCTTGTTCTATGTTGGAATATTCTACATTCTAAAGTCTCTTCTTCCATCTCTGGCACTTTATAGTTTATCATTTTATGTTGTAAGAATCCTGTTGGCTCTAACATTCTATATTCTAAGTTGTGGCACTTGTTCTACAGTACACATAGCAGGTACTAATAAATAATGATAAATAACACCTGTAAATTTTTTAAAATTTAGAAAATGTTTGCCTCACAGCAACCCTAAGCGGTATATTATCTCCACCTTGCAAATGAGAAAAACAAGACTTTAAGAGGCTATAATGTGCCCTTGATCACATAATAAGTGAATAGCCAAGGCAAGATTTGAATTCAAGTGTCCTGACTTCATGTCCGGCACTGAGAGTATTACTAAATTGTATGTGACAATGAATGAATGAATTTCACTGGATTCTCACATTATTCTCTGTGAGATAAATAGGAAAGAAATTATTATCTCCACTTAGTAAGATGGGTAACAAAAAAGAAATTGATTTACCCAAGATCACTCCACCAGGATTAGAACCAAGTACTCTGAGATTCTATTTCTGTTCTCATTGAGGATCTCCAGTCCAAACCAGTCCCTCTCCCTTCTCTGGACAAAAGTTTTCCAGTGTGGGATCCCCGAATGGATTTTGTCTGTTGACCTACTTCCTAATTGGTGCAACAAATTATCTAAAGCAGGAGTTCCTAAACTGGGATCCAGGGTATACATAAATGCATATATACACATACATATGTATGTATATGTATGTATAGACGTGCATTATATTGTACTTGTATGTGTATGTTATATGTATATTTATATATTATATGTATATATGTATGTCTGTTTATATTTATGTGTATGTGTACATGAGTGCATGTGTACACATACATACATGTGTGCATATACATTTGTACATATGGATATGTGTGTGCACATGTATATACCTAAGAAATTTCAATACAATCAGTTGCCTTTGTAATCCTACATATTTTATTTTATGCATTTAAAAACAGATTCTGAGAAGATGTCTGTAGGCAACACCATACTGTCAAAGGGTACTGGAAACAAAAAGTCAAGAATGCTTTATCTAAAATAGATGTTGCTCAATGTTTCCTCCATATTTTGTTAGATACTGTGCAAAGAGAATGACCTAAACTTCCTTCCTGCCCTCCAAGAGCTGTCAGATGGGACAACGGAGGAAGTTATGGAAAAAACACTGAATTAGACATCAGAAAGCCTGTGGTAAATCCCTGGCTTTGCCACCAACTAGTTCTGGATGACTTTAGGCAAATTCTATCACCTCTCTGGGCCCAAGTTTCTACTTTATTTCATGGGCAGCCTCCTAGGAATATCTTTACAATTTAACTAGGCTATTAATGAGAAAGAAAACTCAGTCTTATACTCAAAGACTCATATTATTTATAAAAAACAAAAGATTTTGGTGGTACAGGAAATAGCATACTGGATCTACTACCAGGAATATTGGAGTTCAACTACTTCCTTGGACACTTACTGGCTGTGCGATTATGGACAAGTCAATTGACCTCTCTAGGCCTCAGTTTCCCCATCTGTTAAACTGGGATAATAATACTACCTACTACACAGGAATATCAAACAATAAAACATATGTAAAGCACTTTGCAAACCTTTAAAGTGCCATAAAAATGCTAGCTACTTATGCTAACTATACTAACTTAACGTATTTATAAATGTATTTAATATACTATATTGTATATTAATGTATGTTATATATATTTATAAAGGTATTTAAATACATTTTAATATTAAATTTTAATTTTAATTATTTTAATTAATTAATAAATTTAAAAATAAACTTAAAATTAAATTTAAAAATTTAAATAAATGTATTTAAAAGTTAAATAAATAAATTTAAATAAAATGATATAATATTGGGTTAAATGGCTCTCAGGAATCCTTTCCAATAATAAAATTCTAGGATCCCATAAAAATAGAAGGTCTTGAATAGAACAAACAGAAGCTGAATTAATCAATATGAATCTAGAACAAAGCACATGAACCTTGATGAGTCAAAATGTCTCTTAAGGAGTTGATGCCCAAGAGAAGCAAGATAGTAAAAAAGAATGTAGTTATACCTGATGATTTCAAGTCATTTGACTTATACCCCAGGTACTAAAACAACTGGAAGATATGATTGTTGGCCACTCTCTGTGACATTTGAAAGACTGTAGAGAACAGGAGAAATTTGACAAGCCTAGAGAAAGGAAAATATCCAAATATTGAAAAAAAGGGAAGAGAAACTCTGCAGAATACAAGCCAGTGAGTTTGACTTCTACTCCTTGGAAAATTCTACAGAGAGATGATGAGAGAATGTCTAGGAAACAAAGTGGAGATTACAAAATGCTAGTGAGGCTCCATCAAGAACAGGCCATGGAAAGGTTCAAGATGGATGGGAGAAAGTTGGTGCATGTATAAACAACTGTAAAGACAAAAAGGCATTAATAAAACATTTAAAAAAAAAATCATCCCAGACTAATGTTTCTTTCTTATCTTATATACTTACTAATCTGGTAGATCAAGGGAATACTGCAGATATAGTTTATCCAGATTTTGGAAAAGCCTTTGATAAAGCATCTCATGGTATTTTGGGGGGAAAGATGGAGAGGTATGTGCTAAACCATGAGGGCTGGACTCAAAGAGTAGTCTTTAATAAATCAATGTCAATTGGCAGAAAGTCTCCGTTGGATCTGTGCTTGGCCCTATGATCTATAATATTTTTTACCAATGACTTAGATAAAGGCATATATCAATCAATAACAAGCATGAGACCCTACTATGTGTCAAGCCCTGTGATGGAATGCTTATCAAATTTGTAGATGACATAAAACTGAAGGGATACTAATGTACTAGATGACAGAGAGAAGATCCAAAAGGATCTTGACAGGGGGAAGTATCCTTCTTAATCTCCTTAAGAGAAATTCAATAGGGAATAAAGCAAAAATTTTACACGGGTTCAAAAAATCAATTTTACAAGTACAAGACGAGGAAAGCATGATTAGAAAGAAGTTTGTCTCAAAAGAATCTAGTGGTTTTAGTGGACTGTGAACTCATGATGTGGCAGTCAAAAAAAGAAAAGCTAGACCTTGGAGTTTGTTAAGAAAGTCACAGTTTATCAGAATAGGTAGGAAATAATATAGGGGCTCTTAACCTCTTTCATGGAAATCTGGAGCTCTGTGGAAAACTGGAAAAGCCTATGGACCTCTTCTCAGAACATGGTTTTAGATGCAAAACATAAAATATATAGATGACAAAGGAAACCAATTATACTGAAATATGATTATCAAAATATATGCATACATTATATATATATTATATATATGTGTTTGTGTGTGTGTGTGTGTGTATTTATACACACAGACACACACACATTTAAAGTTCCTAGAATCCTAGTTAAGAACACTTATAATCCTTCCTCGGTACTCTGCCCCAACAGACCATATTTGGAGTTCAGTGTGTAGCTCTGGAAAAACTTCACAGGAGAGCAATCAGAACAGTGAAGGGTCTCAACCTTCCATCTAGGATGGGTTGAAGGAAATGGGAATGTTGAAAATGAAGAAGAGAAGTCGTAGGAGTAATGTGAGAGCTACCTTAAAGAGGATAAAGGGCTCTCAAGTGGAAAAACGTTTAGACTTGTTCTGTTTGGTCTCAGAGGGCAAAATCAAGATCAATGATGGGAGGAGCAGAAAGGCAAATTTATACATCTCAGAAAAAAAAATCCTAATAATTAGACTTTTCTTGAAGTGGAATGGACTGACTCTGGAGGCAATAATAGCTAATATTTACATGGCACCAGGCATTGTCCTAAGAACTTTATAAATATTATCCCATTTTATCCTCACAACAACCCTGGGAGGTAGACTATTCTATTATTATACCTATTTTACAGTTGAGAGCAGCTAGGTGTCACAGTGGATAGAGCAGCAAGGTCTGGAGTCAAGAAGATTCATCTTCCTGGGTTCAAATCTAGCCTCAGACACTAGCTATGTGACCCTATGTAATTCAAGTAACTCAGCCTTAGTTTCCTCATATGTAAAATGAGCTGGAGAAGGAAATGACAAACCACTCCAGTATCTTTGCCAAGAAAACCCCAAATGGAATCACAAAGAGTTGGATGTGACTGAAAAAATGACCAAACAACAACAGACTTTACAGTTAAGAAAACTGGGGCAGAGGTTAAATGACTTGCTGAGTGAGTGTCGAGACCAGATTTGAATTTAAATCTTTCCGACTCCAGGCTCAGCGTTCTATCCACTGTGCCACCTAGCTAGGAGTGTACTCACCTCCACTGAAGGTCTGTAAGCAGAGGTCAGATAACCACTTCTCAGGTATGTTATAATAGAAATTCCTTTTGGTATGTGAATCAGACAAGATGGTCTCTGTGCTCCTTTCCAATTATAAAATTCTATGATTCTGCTTATGATTCCCATAGGAATGAGTCTAGAACAAAGCAAAGGTTGTTCACATGAGTTTGGCATAGGTAGAGATCTAATGAATCTAGAAAAGGTGGAGGTGGTCTGAATGAGTCTAGAATAAAGTAGTGTTTGCTTTCATGAGCATGAATAATTATTTAACCACCGGGTTGTATTGAAAGCTACTATCCAGATCAGAAATTGGACTTTGTCCACAGTCACCCTGATAATTTGCAAATGTCCCAAAGGAGCCAAAGGACTATGCTCTTTATGGGTCTAAGTAATTGACCTTCTATCCTTCAACTCAAGGATGTTGTTGATATTCTCATTTCTTGCTACATATAGTATTCTATTACACTCATCTACTATACTTTTTTCAGCCATTCCCCAATCAATGAGTACTCACTTTATTTCCAATTTTTTCCTGCCAATAATTCCTGGTTAAAACTTGGCCCCCATCCATGGGTGAAATCCTGCCTCTCATTTCTAAACTAGTTGTATTATAGTGAGCCCTGGTTATATGACCTTGGCATAATCCATAAAACTTTCCAAGAAAACTGACACTCATGCTTGAATACTGTACACAGTGTTTATTCTTAGCTTAAGAGTAATAAGCAAATAGATGGTACATAATAACACGATTCATAATAAAATAATAAGACATCTGACAAATGTCTATACAGTATTCTCCTACACCTTGCAAGTTTCCCAGAGAAACAATTGGTCTCTTCCCAGGAATTCCAGGATATGAACAATTTGAGTTTACTTAGTTCCCTCTGACTGTATCCCTTATGAAGGGCCAACAAACAACACAATTTCCATATACCTCTAGTCAGGGGAGTCTCTCCGGGAGAATTTTGGACCTGAGACTCAGGTCCAAGACCATGGAATTTGGGATCCAGTGAGTTAGAACTAAGGAGGATTGGTACTTCTCCTGGGTTCTCCTGGTCTCTGATTGCCAGCAGATTCTTGTGTTTGTCCTTCGTTGCCAAAGAACACCATATCATCAGAGAAATGATGACATGACTTGCACTTGACTTTGTTTTGAGCTAGCTGGGTAACTCAGTTCCTTCTCTTCTGTCTGTCTCCCTTTCCCCTTCCTTCTCTCCAAAGGAATGTAAATTTGGATGGCCAGAAGATGCCTGTTTGAGTTGGGTTTTACTGGCTAGATTCTTTCCCTTCCCTCCCCTCCCCTCCCCTTCCCTTCCCTTCCCTCCCCTCCCCTTCCCTTCCCTCCCCTCCCCTCCCCTCCCCTCCCCTTCCCTTCCCTCCCCTCCCCTTCCCTTCCCTCCCCTCCCCTCCTCTCCCTTCCCTTCCCTTCCCTTCCCTTCCCTTCCCTTCCCTTCCCTTCCCTTCCCTTCCTTTCCCGGAACAACACTGAGACCCTGCCTAAGGCCTCTCTTCTGGACCCACCTGGCTGAAGACTAAGAGTTGCTATTTCCTTCCAAGCCTAATGGCTTTCTATTTCTTTGCCTAATTAAAGGGACCATGCCCTGGCCACTTCTTAAACAGGCCTATTCAATGAATGGGTGTTACTTCACCCTAATTGAGTCCATGCATAGACCTTGCCCTAAAGGGGCCAAGGTCTCCCGCTGCATCCTGGGCCATCTCCAGTCACCCTGCTGAATATCTGGTCACTGGATTCAGAGGGCTCTGGAGAAGAAGTGAGGCTAGTGACCTACACAGCCCTCCCTTGCTCAAAACAAAGTCAAGGGCCAAGTCATGTCATCATTTCCCTGATGGCATGGTCTTCTTCAGCAATGAAGGATGAACACAAGAACAAGAAACAAGAAGATTGCTGGCAGAGACCTCTGACCACTCAGAAACCAATTAGTCAGACAACAGTTCCTCTCCCTATAACCTTAAATTTGAATAGGATATTTCTTTTGCTGCTGCTTTATCTGTCCTCATTTTCTGTTATCCACTTTCAGTCAAATCTCCCTTCATCAACACAGAAGGAGAGAGAAGAAGCAGTTCTCTCAAAGCTAAATATGTTAGTTCCTTCTATCTATCTATCTATCTATGTATCTATGTATCTATCATCTATCTATCTATGTCTATCTATCATCTATCTATCTATGTCTATCTATCTATCATCTATCTATCTATCTATCTATTGATCTATCTATCATGTATATGCATACACACATATACATATACGAGTGTGTGTATGTATGGCAGCTTGGTGGCACAGTGGATAGAGCTCTGGGCCTGGAATCAGGAAGACTTGAGTTCAAATTTGATCTTAGACATTTACTAGCTGTGTGAATCTGGGCAAGTCACTTGACCCTGTTGGCCTCAGTTTCTTCATCTGTAAAATGAGCTGGAGAAGGAAATGACAAATCACTCCAGTATCTCTGGTAAGAAAATCCCAAATAGGGTCATGAAGAGTCAGATATCATCAAAACAACTAAACAATAACTACACACACACACACACACACACACACACACACACACACATACACACACAATCTATACATATGTATGTGTGTGTCCTTCTGTGCCTTAGTCCAAGATGTGGGTAAAAATGCTAAACAGCAAATGACCAAGCACAAATCACTGGGGCTCTCCATGGTGCCCAGCTGACATGGATCAATAAATTTGCAAAAAAAAAAACTTTAAAATTACAAATGCTCATATGAAAACATGTTCCTAATCACTACTAATAAGAGAAATACAAATTTAAACAACCATAAGATTTAATGTAATTCTATGAAAATAGGCAAAGATGAGAAAAGAATGGGAACAGCCACTTTTGAAGAGACTATGGGAAGACAGGTAGACTAATGCACTGTTGTCATAGCTTGGAAGTAGGTAAACCATTGGATATTTCAATATGGAATACTAAAAAAGATTTAATGTCCATATTTTTGATCTAACCATTATACTACTGGACATTGACCCCAACAAAGTCAGATGGCAACAAGTGTCTGGTATATGCCAAAAATATTCATAGCACCATTTTTTGTGACAGCAAAAAAATTAGAAATAAAATGTGTACCCACTGATTGGGGAATGGCTGAAAAATTATAGTAGATGAATGTAATAGAATATTATCATGCAGCAAGAAAAGATGTGTGAGGAATTCAGGAAAAGGTAGAAGATTTATGTGAACAGAAGCAGAGCAAATAACCAAAGCTAAGAAAATATACACCATAAGTACAATAATGTAAATAAAAAGAACACACACAAGAAAGCTTAAATTCTGAGAAATGGAAAAATAGGTTGGGAGTAATGGTGCTTTCGAGTGCTCCCTGCTACTGGAGAGGGGGTGGGCACAGAGACTGGTGAATTGCTTGAGTTAGTTCTGAGTTGCGTTAGGGTTAAAGCTTATCCGGGCGTCTGTAATATGTCCAACTCCAAAACGGTTAGCTTTGGAGATCAGGGGATACCAGGCTCCCCTAGGAGGGATGAATCAGCCCAGGTTAAAAATAGAAAAGGTCAAAACTTTGATGCTGATCAGGAGCCAAATCAGACCTATGAGCAGCTGCTGCACTTCCAGCCTGGGTGATATAGGGAGACAGAATCTCAAAACTGTGTATATGGAAAAATCAGTGAAGATATTAGAGATGAGATAATGAAATATAGAAGTATGGTTTTAGAAGTAGAAGAAACCTCATAAACACTAGTCCAACTTCCCTATTTTTAAAATAAAGAAACAGAAGCCCAAGGAGATTGTGACTTGTTCAAAATCACAAAGATGGTGTACTAGCGGCCAGATTTGAAGCCAGACCTTCTGTTTTCCAAACTACTGGTCTTTCTACTGTACCACTCTTCCTCCCCTCCCATATTACAGAGAGGTGGGGAACTACACAGAGACAGAAAATTGTATACCTTGCCAGACAAGATTCCTGTCTACAGTTTGTCTTGTTTTGTTCTGTTCTTGTTAACTTTATCGAAAGGGAGGGTTAAGTCTGGTATAGGCAGACATGTCAGTCAATAAACATTTATTAAGCACCTCCATGTGCCAAGCACCGGGCAGAGTGCTGAGTTTACAAAAAGAGGCAAAAGACGGCCCCTGTCCTCAAGGGGCTCACAATGGAATGAGGGAGATGATAAACAAATGTGTACAAGCAAGTTAAATGCAGCAGCCTATATAAGGGAAGGCTCTAGAAATCAGAGAAGTTGGGAAAGACTTCCTGTAGAAGATGGGATTTTAGTTGGGACTTGAAGGAAGCCAGGAAAGTCACCAAGCAGTGTAGAGGAGGGGGAGCATTCCAGGCACAGGGAAAACACCCAGAGCTGAAAGATGGAATGTCTTGTTTGTGGAAAAGCCAGGAGGCCAGTATCATCGGATCCAAGAGTAAGTGATAGGGAGGAAGGTATAAGAATCCTGAGAAGATAGGAAGGGTGAGGTTATGAAAGGCTTTGAATGCCAAACAGAAAATTCTGTATTTGATCCCGAAGGCACAAGGGATCTGCTGGAGTTTGTGGGGGCTGGGGTGGGCTTGGAAAGGGGAAGGGCAGTGACATGGTTGAATCTGGATATTGGGAAAATCACTTTGATGGCTGAAGATGTGAGGCAGACAGACCCATCATTGGGCTATTGCAGTAGTCTAGCTGTGAGATGATAAAGGCTTGCACCAAATTGGTGGCCATGTCAGAGGAGGGAAGGGGACACATTAGAGAAATGTTACAAAGGTGAAATAGATAGTCCTTGGCAACAGATTGGATATGGGGAGGGGCTCTCTGCAAGATAGTGAGGAGTCAAGGATGACACCTAGGTTTCCAGCCTGAGGGAATGAGATCAACACCATCCCAAGATATCAAGAAGAAATTATTTTTTTTAAAAAAAGTTAGTCATTAACTATTCTGTCTGGCCATTCAATGAACATTCCTTGATTTTGTAATTCAAAAAAACCTAACCCAGGATATTTTAAAAGTTTATGTAAGAAAAAAAGAGGGACAAGAAGCTAAGTGGTGCAGTGGATAGTACACCACTCCTGGAGTCAGGAGGATCTGAGTTCAAATTTACCCTCAAACACTTACTAGCTATGTGACCCTGGGCAAGTCACTTACCCCTGATTGCCTTCTCCACTCCCCCCAAAAAAAGAAAGAGAAAAGAGAAAAGTTTATGTAACCTAGTTTCCATCTCTCACCACTATCACTTATGCTTTTCTGAAAAATCAAATATTTGAAAATACCTGAAGCTAATTGGGGTGAGGGGAGGTCCATTTTCATTAAAAACTGAAACTTTTTTTTAAACCTCAAACTTTTAAAGGAAAAACTCATAGTTTTCAGTTATAGTGAAGCACCTTCTCCCTCCGTTCAGGCCCCTAGCACCAAGTAGCAGGTAAGAGACAGGTTGTAAGCAGCAAGGAAGGAAAACAAAGTTTTCTTCAAGAAATTTTTTTTAAATCGGGATGCTTCTAAGAACATCTGTCACTTGGAGTCCCAGAAACAAAATCTCAGTAAATCTTTGTAAGATACAGTATTATCTAAGAGAAACACTGTAATAAGACAAATAAACAAAAATCTCTGCAGTAGGAGATTTGGAAGCAAAGGCCTGAGATTGAGTCCCTGCTCCTACTTCTGTAACATCCTTTGAAGGATTCTGGGAAAACTGCTGACTCTCAGTCTCAGTCCCTCATCTATCAAATGGGAAGTGAGGAGCTGGGATGGAGGTGAGCCGTTCCACTCCCTGCCTCCTTTTCCCCAGCTTTCCATAAGGAACTTTGGTATACTCTGTCCTTTTTAAGTGCTTAGGATTGTTTGGCAGGGCTAGAGACCAGGACGGTGAACTGCCCAGGTTATCTGGGACCAATTTCCCAATTCCAAAGTGCAGGGAAAGGAGCCAGGGTAGTGGTGGTAATGGGGAGTTGGTAATATCTAAGTCACTATGTGACCGTAGGCAAGCAAGTTCCTCTTCCAGTTCCCATCTATGTTAAATGACGGAGGTTAGACTGGATCAGGGGTTCTCCACTTTTTTTCCCTTTTTTTGGCTCATGGCTCAGTGTTATTTACACTTCACACTCAGATATGAGTCCCATACAATATATGACTCTTCTGCCCAGGCACACCCTTTGATTACTCCTAGGCCAGATAATCTCTAAAGTGTCTTTAAGCTCTAACAGTTTGTGATCGGCTCTGAGCTAACATATGTGAAGGACTGCCATTGTAGGGAATGAGCTCTCTGTCAATGGATTTCTGCAAACAGTCTGAGTGAACACTTAAGTGTTACAGATAATATTTCTACTTAGTAGCTGGGCTAGATATCCTTAGAGGTCCTTCTACCTCGGGTAGTCTATGATTCTAAAGTCTTGCATAATTTTTTATTGTGGTTTATTATAATTATTGTTTATTAATTAGGAGTGTCATCATCATCATCCTCATTATTACCCCCGCTCCATCCCCTTTTCCTTTCCTGAGGTACACTTCATCTGAGCCTTGAGACCTGCTGGGGGTTGTGGGACACCACCGCAGTGCTTTGCCCCAAAGTGTGAGGAGCATTGTAGAAGAGATCCTAGACCCTCCACCTCTAACTCAGGCTCAGCTGAGTCACAGGGAGGGAGGGCCAAATGCCTTTTTCTCCTCCTCCCAGTTTAGAAGTACCCACCCCATCAGGCCCTTGATGAATGTCCAGGCCCCCTGGGTTATGACTGGCTGCCAGATTTGACGCTAACCATCATACCCCCGCCTGGGTGTTTGAAGAAAGTGGGTAAATGCCGCTGGGGCTGATTTGGGAGATAGCAGGCTGAGGAGACCTCGCTCTCTCCGGCCTTTGAAAGCACTAGGCTCAGGCCGGTTCCAGCTGTTTAGTCTACCAATCACATTGGTGACAGGGAGTCTGGGACACCCATTCTGGCTGCCTGCGGCTGGGGAGGGGGCCATGGGCCTGGGCTAGGGGAGCTCCCGTGGGGTATTTTCTTTTCTTCTCCCCTCCTAATCACTTTCTCAATAGGAGGGAAGGGCTGGAGTTCTGGAGGGGAGGGTGGAACCGGACAGCTGGTGTCGTGAAGAGATGGTTGCTAATAATGCTAATTCCTTCGTCACGTAGGATTTGGATTAGTGGAGCCTTAGCAATCAACTGGTTATCAATCGATCATCTGGAAAGGGATGGGTTATTATCTGGTTCAAGTCCCTCATTTTACAGAAGAAGAAACAAAAACCTAGGAAGTCTAAGTGGCTCACCCACAGTCCTGTAAAGGAGGTGACATAGGATTGAAACTAAGGTCCTAGGACCCCGAATCAAGGCTCTTTCTACTACCCTACCCTTTTAATGTTTCAAATGATTGCTCATTTCATTGTTGTGGGGAGTCTCTTCACTGAAGAGCCACATTTCCCTCCATCCCTTGGTGGAAGCTGTAGCCAAAACATTCTTCACCAAATGGTCAGCTCTCTAAGCAAATGACAAACCTTTAGAGGGCCTGCAATCAAATGGATGGAAGGCAGGAGTCTGGAGTCAGGAAGACCTATCTTCCCTGGCTCAAATCTGGGCTCAGATATGTACTAACTGTGTGACCCTAGGCAAGTCACTTAACACTGTGTGCCTCAGTTTCCTCATCTGTAAAATGAGCTGGAGAAGAAAATGGTAAACCACTCCCGTATCTTTGCCAAGAAAATCCTAAATGGGGTCATGGAGAGTGAGACATAACTGAAATGACCTGGACAATAAAAAGGCAGGTTGGAGAACTAAGAGATAATGAATATAAAGAACTTTGCAAAACTTAAAGAACAGTATCAATTCCAACTATTATTTTTCAATGTTTCATGATATCCATTTCATAGCTAAGTTTCTTGACTTTTGGTCCAGCGTTCTTTCCTTTTTTTAAATGTTCTATTGACACTTTTGGTCTTTGCATTAGTCATTTCTCTGCTTTTCTAGACTGAACCTCTTATGTGACAAACCAAAATCATTCAGTAGAGAAATCTTGCATGGTAATATATACAATATTCTATCCTATGTTTACATATCTCTTCTTTATGACCTTCTTGGATTTCCCCACTACTCAGAGCTTAGTTTGGTGATCTTTTCATTCCAGCATTCCTTTTAATCATCTTTCTCTCCATCTTTTTGACTCTCTACCCCATCACCTGCCACCAAAGGGCTGTTCTTTAGAATAATGGTTTAGGAGCACCTTGAAACAGGCAACAAAAAGAGGATCTACCAAACTGACTTGGGTTGGTGAAGTGATCCCTCCCTGGAGAGATAGATAGTCCACAGGAGAATCGCCCTGCCAGAAATTCCCAGGTCCAGAAACATCTGGATATGATCCATTCTGACTGTGATGCTCTATGATAGGTATCCATTAGGGAAAAGGTAAGGTTAGACTCCTTTAACAGGTGAAAATACCTAAAATGACCTTTCTGTCCAGAAGAATTTTTTCTTAAGTCTTGATCATACTGAAAGATATAACTTTCCAAAGTTCTAGCAGCATGAGGTAATCACAGAGTGATAAAAGTCATAGAATTTTTAGATCTGGAAGGAGCATTAAACATCAAACGTCAGAGCTAAAAGGGAGTTTAGAATACACAACTTAAAATGTCAGAGCTGGAAGGAAAGTTAGAAGACAAAATATAGACTGTTTGAGGTACAAGGGACCTTAGAGTACAGAACGTTAAGAGCTGGAAAGGGCTATAAACCCATTCAACTATCTATTTTTACGTGACAGAAAAGAAAACTGAGGCCCAGTCCTAAGCCTCCATATTCTCAGAGATCTTGTAGCAGCTACTCCTGGTCCCCTTGTGTCCACCCACACAGCTTCCACCTCAGCACAGATGCTCATCATCTCACTTCTGGAATATTGCCACAGACTTCTGGTTGCTCTCCCTGCCCCAAATCCCTCTTCACTGCAATCCATCTTCCCTCACTGCTGCCCAGGTGATTTTCCTAAAGCAGCCTAACCCTATCACTTACCTTTATTCAAAGAACTCCCTATTGTTTCTAAGACCAGACTCTCCCTGTTAAGCACTTCACAGTCCTGATCCAAACTATGTTTGCCATCTTTTTTCTACATTTCTCCTCTTCTTTATTTGCAGCTGGAATGAACTCCTTCCTCATCCTCTTGGAATCTTGTGTTCCCTTCAAAATTCTGCTCGAGGATGAGCTTCAGCATGAAGCCTTCCCTGATTTATCATGCTACTAGGGAGCACAAGCCCCTTCCCCCCCATACTGGCCTTATGTTTCTTTTGCATATATTTACTCATGTACATGCTGTTATCATTGTTGCATTTCTTTTATATGAAATGATGCATATGTTGTCTCTCCATATAGGGTGAAGATTCTTGAGGATATGAAGGGCTGTTGTCATTTTTGCTTTTGTATCCCTAGTACAATACCTGGAGTAACATAGGTGCTTAATGAACACCTGTTTATTGACTGAGCTGAGACTGTTGTGCCTATTTGTTGAAGGGAAAACCTGTGCCTCTGAGAGAGGAAGGGACTTCCTTTGAGGTTTACCACTCTAAGACCCAGGATTTCAGGTGGGACACAGCCCACCACACTGGAGGGTTGTCTGGGTTCAGGGTTGGTAACTTTAGATCATATCAACTTTTTTCAAGAATTAAGAGGTTCCCAATTTAATTAGGAGTCAGTCATATCCATTGGTATTCTGACTTTCCCCAAAGCAAAACAATCTGAGCTCCTCCCAGGCCTGAGCAAAGAGATACAATATAAATGCAGAAGATGGTGATCTCTCTTCCAGATTCATACTATCTCTTTTCCCTTCCAGTACAATCTACTCAACTGCAGCTTCCTACACAGAACTGTCCAGAAGCCCTTTGATTTCTCCTGACATTTCCCCTTAGGTCTTGAAGTCTGAGGCCTCTTCCTAGATGAGCTGGGAGTGGCAAAGACTGTTCATCAAAGGACTGAGATAGGTAAAGGAGGATTAACCCTAAGAACCCAGACCCGCTCCAGCCAGCCACCCCTAGCTTTGTCAGTTTGTCTCAGAGTTTCTGATCCCTATGGCCATCTAGGAGCCAGGCAGTCCCAGTATCCCACACTCCAATCAGGGAAAGCTGGAGACTCTTCTGGGGACCCAGCTCCTTATAGTCACCTCTGTACTAGATGAATGAAGGGAACTTAGAACATAGAACATCAGACCTAGGAAGGACTAAGCCTTAGAACAGAGAATGTTAGAGATGAGAGAGATCTTAGAACACAGAGCGTTAGAAATGTAGGGACTTTCAGAGTAGTGAAAATTAAAAGCTGAAAGGAATGTTAGAGGCTATCCAGCTAAATACCCACATTTTACAAAGGAGAAGGAGGGAAAAAGTATTAATTAAGCACCAATACTTGTTACTCCACCATCACTACTAACTACCCTCGATTTCTCTGGAAGGTTGTGGCCATGAACTCCCTACCTTCACGTGTAGGTGAGAGCTCAATTCAGGCATCTCCTCTTTCTTACCTGGCTAAACTACTTTTCTTCTCCCCTCCTCCCACTACTCCACTTCACAGCTTTTTGTGTTTTGTCTTCTCCCCCCATTAGATTGTAAACTCTTTGAGGGGAGGGACCATTTTCATCCTCCTCCTCCCTCCTTCCCCTGGGCTTAGCATTATACCTGACTCATAATAGGAGTTTAATGAATGTTTATTGACTGATAGGAATTAAAATATTCCTAGCAACTTAGCAAAAAAATGGTAGAAAAAGAGCGGCCATCGATTACAGAACAGCTGGACCAACCAAAGTTCATTGCACTATGAGAAAGGAAGACCACAGGACAACCTGGGAAAACTTATGTGGTTGATGCAGAATGAATCAGAGCCCGGAGAATAATACATACAGTACCTAAAATAAATAGAAGGAACACGAAAAAGACGTTGAAGCCTGAGTAACTCTTAATGACCAGTCCTGGCTCTGGAAGACAGATGAAGAAATGCATGGCCAGAAGTGGAGAGCAGAGAGTGCAGAATGTGGCATCTACTGTCTGGCCTGCTCATGGTGCCAGGTGATATTTATTGTTTTCCCTTATTTACCAGGGGACCTATTGGATAGGTTTGGGGGTGGGGAGGAGGAAGGAATAGAAGGGTAGATATCTGGAAATTACTTTTGTGTATAAACAAGAAGGGAATGATTACTAGATGATCTTTAATGTCACCTCTCAGTTCTAAATTCTAAGAATCTGGGCCAAAGTCAAGTGTAACCTAGGAAAAGTCATACCTCCAAGTCTCCATTTCCTCAGATAAAATGGGGCTTGGGAATCACAGATCCAAATTTGGAAGGGACCACAGAGGCCATCTAGGCCTAGATTTTACAGCTGAGGAGATTGAGACCCAGAGAGAGTAAGTGACTTTCCCTCACTAACATGGGGAGTGAATGTTAGAGATGGGATTTAAACTCAGGTTGTCTGACTGCCGAACAAGTCTTCTTCCCATTGTACCACACTGCTTGCTTTACTCTCATTACCAAGCTGTTGGGAGGCAAATGTTTTACAAACAGTAAAGTAATAGAGAGATATGAGTTGTTATTACCATTACATACAAAGCACATACAAAGTTCTTTTCTTTTAAAACTGTACATAAAGCGTAGTACCCTCCCTAGGACCCTGAGGAGAGCAGTAGTCAGTTACCCTTTAGGGACCAAACCCCACTGGAATTTGGGACAGTGAGCCCAGAGATAAAAGTGTCAGTACCTATTTTACTGAACTTATTGTGGGGCTTAAAATGAAATGACATATGTAAACTGCTATAATCTAAGCCCTATATAAAACCTGGTATTATTATTATTAATGAAAGAGATGCAAGCAGAGAAGAAAGAATGAATACATAGCTTGAGTGCTACATTAGGACCCAAGATATTAGGTGAAACTACTGTGATAGATTTGTGCAAAGAAAGGACAAAATAGTGCCCAGAAATAGAAGTATTTGATGGGCACCAGTCTGTACTGTTGGGGAGAGATGACCCATCAAAAAACATATAGTATTTTTAATTTTTCAAAATTCTTCTAAATACATTGACTCATTTGACCTTTGCACTAGCTGGTAAAGTAGGTAAGACAGGTATGTTATTTGACAGATGAGGAAACTGATTCTAAGGATAATTGAGTGAATTGCCCCACATCTAGTACATGAGGAGGAGAGCACTAGAACACATATTCTCTGCCCTGCCATCCTGTGCTGATTTTAAGGGGCCATGGTGTCCCAATAGTTCCACCACTGAAGTGTGGCAAATATAGGATCCATTTCACAAATGGACAAACTGAGGCCCAGAGAAGAGAAAGGTCACAGAACTGCTCCATCTCAGAGAAGGAACTATAATCCAAGCCTCCTGAGTACTGTCCCAGGTGTCCCTCTTCTTTGCACAAATGTTCTCAGCCCTCAAAATGCTCCCTGCTCAACAGATCTGGAATGGACTAGTGTGTATTTCAGGTGGATCCCTTGGGCTTCTGTTGCTTGGGAGTGAAAGAAGAGAGATAAAAGGAACTGGGATCTGGCTAGACCTTCACACGGTTCTTGAGTCTCCCTAACTCTGTTCCAAGTTGCATTCAATAGCCAGTTTCCTAATACATTGAGTTAGAAGACTGAGCTCTGCCATCTGGGAGCTCAGAGGTTAGAGAGACAATCTCATACCCAGAAAAAAGGTGACTTAGAGAGTCAAAGTGGCCGTCCACATTTGAGTGGACAGAACACTGAGCCTGGAGCCAGGAAGTCCTGAGTTCAAATGTAGCTTAGATACAGTCTAACTCCAGCCAGTCACTTAATCAACACTTAATCTCTCTCAGATTCCATTTCCTTAACTGTAAAATGGAGATAATAATAGTATCTTATGAGAACTAAATGAGATAATACTTGTAAAGTGCTTAATATAGTGCCTTGCACATAGTAGGTGTTTAATAAATGCTTGTTTCCTTCCTTCTTTCCCTCATTGTTAAGGACCAAAAGAGGGATACTCATGGAAGGGCTGTAGTTCAGAAGAAAGGGATTCTTTCCCAACCAAGGAGTCTGGAAGGACTCTCTTGAAGAACTGGCCCTTGAGCACAATTTCAGAAAATCAGTAGGCTTTGAATGGAAGGCAAAAGTCCTGGTGGTAGAAATGTGCAAGCCCTGGTGAGGGAACATTGAGGAGATAGAATCAGCAGTGATAAGGATACAGGCGTAAATGGCCATAAATGCATAGATGACCTGCTTATCAGATTTGTAGATCATAAGAAGCTTGGAAAATAGCTAGCATGTTAGAATCTGAAAAGATCTTGCCAGGTGAGAATGATAGGCAGAATCCAATAAGATAAAACTGAGAAGGGATAAAACTAGTTACCTTAGATACTTAAATCAGCTGCACAGTAAAGGAAAGGGAAGACAACATTTGTGCCTACACAACTGTTCAACTAAAAAAAGGAAAACAAAGGCCTCCAAATTCTAATAAACCATAAACTCAGTATGAATCAAGAGATTAACTTGAGAGCAAAAAAAAAAAACAACAATGCTTAGACTAAATGAATAAAAGGTATATCAAGATTCATATGAGCAAATGCAAAGTGAAGTAAATAGATCTTGGAAAACAGTATGCACAATGATTACAATAAAGGAATAAATGAGGAACAGAAATAACCAAAAAATCCCAACTGAATGCTGGGAAATTATATGGACAATACTGGCCCTAAAAAAAAAATAAGAATGCATTTCCCTCACCTCTTTTGGAGGTGGGAGAATATAGATGTGTAACACAGGGTGCAACATCAGATGTGCTGCTGTGTGGGATTGCTTTGCTGATCTTTTCCCTCCCTCTTTTTTATTCTCACTATAAGAAAGGGAAGGGAATAGATATGTTTAGAAACAAAAGTGATGAAGAAACAAAACTTTTTTTAAAAAAAGAGGCATGTCACTTGCAAAAAGGGAAAAGGACTTATTTGTACAAAAATATTTATAGCAACTCTTTTTGTGGTGGCAAGGAATGGGAAATCAAAGGGCTGGCCATCAATTGGGTAACAGCTAAACAAACTGTGGCATATGATTGTGGTGGAATATTATTGTTCTATAAGAAATGACAAGCAGAGGATGATTTCAGAAAAACCTGGAAAGATTTACATGAACTGATGTAAAGTGAAGTGAGCAGAGCCAGGAGACTATTGTATGCAGTAACAGCAATATTGTACGATGAAGAACTGTGAATACCTTAGCTGTTCTCAGCAATACAATGATCTGGTGTGTTCGTCCTTCATTGCCCAAAGAAGACCATGCCATCAGAGAAATAATGGCATGACTTGCACTTGACTTTGTTTTGAGTGAGGGAGGGCTGTGCAGGTCACTAGCCTCACTTCTCCTCCAGAGCCATCTGAATTCAGTGACCAGACATTCATCAGGATGGCTGGGGATGACCCAGGATGAGGTAACTAGGGTTAAGTGGCTTGTCCAAAGTCACACAGCTAGTGAGTGTCAAGTGTCTGAGGTGAGATTTGAACTCAGGTCCTCTGACTCCTGCACTGGTGCTCTATCCACTGCACCACCTAACTGCCCCTAGTACAATGATCTAAGACAATCCCGAAGGACAAATGATGAGGCATACTATCCTCCTCCAGAGAAAGAACCGATATTGTTTGAATACAGACTGAAGCATCTTTTGCTTTTCTTCTTTCATTCTTTTTCTTTCATTAGTTTCTTCTTGTACAAAATCGCTAACATGGAAATGTGTTACATGATTGCACATATATAACCTGTATCTGATTGCTTCTACCTCAGGGAGGAAGAAGAGAAAGGAAAGAGGGATGGAATTTGGAACTCAAAACTTAAAAAAAGAAGACAAATGTTAAAATTTGTTTTAACATGTAATTGGGGAGGGCGAAAATGTTATATGTTAGTAAAGAATGAAGAGGCAGGTCAAAGTGAGAGACTTAGTGGATTTGTTGCTCTCAATCCTTTGTGTAATACCGTATCCAGTTCGGAGGGCAACTTAGTGGCACAGTAGATAAAGCCCCAGGCCTGAAATCAAGATTCATCTTCATGCGTTCAAGTCTGGCCTCAGAAACGTATTGGCTGTGTGACTCAGGGGATGTCACTTAACCCTTTCTCTCCCAGTTTCCTCATCTGTAGAATGAGTTGGAGAAGGAAATGGCAAACCACTCCAGCATCTCTGCCAGGAAAAGCCCCAAAACGGGGTCATGAAGAGTTAGACACAGCTGGAAAAAGTGACTAAGCAACAACATCCAGTTCCAAGTACCACTCTGTGGAAAAGATGTGGAACACCCAACCTAAGTTCAAATCTAGCCTCAGACACTCATTAGCTCAACAAGTCACTTAAATTCCATTTGCCTCAGTTCCCCCACCTGTAAGATGGAGATAATAATAACAGCACCTACCTCTCAGGTTTTTGTGAGGATCACATGATATTATATTTGCAAAGCACTTGGCACATAGTAGGCACTACATAAATGCTAGCTGTTATTAATAATATGCCAAGAGGAGGGTGACCAGAATGGTGAGAAGACTGAAATCTGTGCCATATGAGGATCTTTTGAAAGAATCTGGCATGTTGAGCCTGGAGAGCCTTTAGGCAGGATCTGATACCTGCCCTTAAGTACCTAAAAGACTGCCATATAAGGGATTAGTCTTGTTTTTTCTTGGCCCTAGATCATAGGGCTAAGACCAGTGATAGAGGCTACATCAAGAGAGAGACCCTCCCTCAACGTAAGGAACGATTTTCTGACAATGAGAGCTTCCCAAACTTGGGCATCTCAAAAACAAGTGAGATCTACTTCCAGAGGAAGGAAGATGATAACTTGTATGGGTTGTAGTAGATGGGGGTTTTAATGAACTCTGAGATTCTGCAGTCCTGTGATTTTCTGAAGCCAGTCTGGGAGAGTGATCTAAAATAAGACTGGAGAGAGAGAAGTTTGAGCTACACATTTGGAATGCCAGGCTAAGAAGTATGGCCTTGCCCCTTGAGAGACCCATTTACAATTTCCCCTCCTCCAGGCCAAAGTCTGATCTCTGGATGCAGCTTGCAGAGAAAAAGCAGTTAATGCTTCTCTTGGAGACAACCCCTCATTCTTCACACATCAGCCTCTTTTTTATTGTTGTACACACCTTACTATCCTTTACCCTCTTCCTTCAGGATTTAGTTTTGCAATTTAATTGAACATCGAGGGCCAGGAGTCTCCCTAGAGGAAATCTTTCACACCCTTAAACTACTCAAAAAATGGGCTTAGGAAAATTAACCTAGAATAATGGAAAGTATTCTCCTTTGGGAGTTAGGAGGCCTGGGTTCAATCAGAGCCAGGCTCTTGCTCTTTGACCTTTGGCAAGAAATATTCCCTCCCTGGGCCTTATTTCCTAAACTATGAATTGAGGGAATTGGATCGGATCTCTCCCAGCTCTGACATTTTCAGTTGTAAGATACCTTTGGTGGGTCCCTATTGTTTCTAGGTTAAAAACACAAATATTTTTATTTGGTTTCTAAAGCCCTTTACAATTTGGTTCCAACCTACTTTTCCAGGCTAATTTCATATCGGTCCCCTTGAGGCACTTCATGATCCATCTGGCCTTTAAACAGCATCCCATCTCCCTTCTTTGTGCTTTTGCAATGCTGTTCTCCTATGACTGAAATATACACACAGAGCCACTACTGCCACTAACACTTAGATTCTCCAGCTCCCTTCAAAGATTAGCTTCAATGTCATCTTTTACACCAAGCTTTTCCTGGTTCTGCCCAAATGCTAGAGTCTCTCTACTCCCCAATTACCTTCGATGAGCTTTAAATCAAACAAACACTTGTTAAGCACCTACTATGTGCCAGACATTGTCCAAGACACCAAGAATAAAAAGGGGAAAAAATTCCTACACTCAAGGGATTTAAATGGCCAGGAAAAGATAATCTCCAAATTAGATATAAGTAGGTATCTACAAGACACATGCAAAGCTGATACAAGGTAATTCTAGAGGAAAGAGAAGGAACCAAACAGATAAAGAGATTTGGGAAAGGCCACCTGCAAAAGGTGGTTCATGAGCTAAGACTGAAGGAAGCTAGGGACACCAGGAGGAGGAGGAGAACATATTCCAAATATGGTGGACTGAGATACAAAGGCCCAAACATGGGAGATATAATATTGTATGTAAAAAACAGCAAGCAAGTCAACATGTATAGAGCACAGGATTCAAAGAGAGGAGTAATGTGTAAGGAGACAAGAGAGGAAGGACCAGGTTGTGAAGGGATCATGGAAGTGATAGAGAACTATGGGAGTTTATTGAGTAGGGGAATGATGTGATCAGACCTTGCTTCAGGAAAATCAGTTTGACAGCTCTGTTGAGGATGGATTGGAGAGACAAGACACTCGAAGCAGGGACAGCAGTTAGGAAGCTATTGCAAAGGATACCAAAGAGAAAAGATCTTGAATTGAGAGGATGGTTATGTGAAGATGTATAAAATAAATAATTTGTGTATATTTTCCATTTATTTAGATGTATAGATATGGTTTCCCTTGTCAGAATGTGAATGCACTGAGGGCAAGACAGTTTGATTTTTATCTTTTTATCCCCTGTACCCAGAACAGTGCCTCGTATACAATAGGTACTCAATAAATGATTTTTGATTGATTGCTAAGTTTCCTCCCAGTTTTAATATTGTGTTCCAAGGTCTCTTCCAGTTCTCACTTTATATGTCCTATAGCCCCTTTCAACTCTAACGCTCTGCATTCTCTGTTATAAGGCTCCTTCTAGGACTGACATTCTAGGATTTTAAAATCCTGTTTTTGTCAATCATTCTTGGTGCAACTGGGGAGTGGAAATGACTGCAGCCCTGGTCAATAGCACCATCTATTGGTTAAAGAGCAGAGAACCACTACATCAATGTAGAAGAAGGGACAGATGCTTTGATCTCATCGCAGCTGGGATGTTAAAAAGAGCCAAAGACCAGAATTCAAGATACCTGGGTTCTCTGGCTGACTGTTAATGACTCAGTGGTTGATCTTGGGAAAGTGACTTCTTCTCCACCATATATCATATAGGGATAATAATCTTTACCTTGCCTATCTTGTAGGAGGATTTGAGGATGGATGAGAAAATTAGCATTAAAAGTGGCTTTGACTTGGTTTGGTTTTGGCCATCTGAAAGTATCATGCAAAATGAGGGATTTTTAGTTTCAAGCTGGAGTTTCCCTAATGATGACATGACATAGCCTACAGTAAATCATCTTCCCTGCTTGCTACTGGTTCATCCTATGTGAATAAGGGGAAGGATTTGGAATTTAAGTGGGTTTCTTTTGGAGGGAGAGCTATTTTCTGATCATTTAAAAATTACAAACTTAGTTTAAAAATTTTTTTAAAGAGATTATTCATGAATGCCTAAACTTTACATTCTAAAATTTGGTCCAAAATCTGTATACTCTAATAAAATAACAAAAATAACTTGTTTGCCTCTTTATCCCTTTCTGAACTCTTTCCTTACATGAATTTGTGAAGGGAAAAGCATTTTGCTATCAGGTCCTTGAAGGGAAGAACTATCTTTTGCCTCTTTCTGTATCCCTGGTTCTTAATTCTTAACTTAGCACATAGTAAGCACTTAATAAATGTTTGCTGAGTGGTTCTAACATTTTTAACATAATTAGAATTAGTCTACATATTCTTCCAATACGTTTCTTCTCACTTGGTACATCATCATATACCCTGCCATATTTCTTTGTATTCTTCATATTCATCATTTCCACTATGCAATAGGCTCATAGATTTAGAGCTGGAAAGGACCTTTGAATGCCTAGGATGTCCTCCACGTTTTAATGAAGAACCTGGAGCCCAGAAAAGTTAAATAAGCTTGCCCAAGGTCAAGTATTCTAATACTAAGCCCTGCTCTCTGCCCACTGTATCAAGATGCCTCCCATATTCCAATAGATTCTCATATCCTGAGTTATTTAACCATTGCCTAATCACTGGACATATGAGTAATTTCTAGGGTTTTGTTCTTAAAAATTCATCTGCCACTAGCATTTTTGCACAAACCAAACAGTGTTTAAAAGGAGGTGAATGAGACTTGCTGACTGGGATTTGGGTCCTGTGGTCAGGAAAAACAATTTCTGACTCTTCCTCTATTACACCCTTCCAAAAGTGAAGAATAAATTCATAATCTGAATTCTTCCTCTGTATCAGGCTCCCTTCTGATCTCTCTCTTCAGGGTTGGTTCCTCATTTGTAAACTTTCCCACTGTCCCAAATAAATGAGGGATTGGAGGAAAGGCGCCAAAGCAATCCACGTGCAGGGATAGGTTCACAGATCAAGCTTCACTTTATCTTCTTTACAGAAATAGTTTACTTATGGACCTTACAGGATGAACATGGACACAGCTAACCTCAAAAAGTATACCCCTGTAACTGGCCACTCAATGTCTACAGGATCCTCCCTTCTCATTATCTCTGTTACTTGCTCTCTACATTTAGAAATTTCATCAAGTAAATCAGGAGGCTTTGATTGACCAGGGATTCTCTTAACAACTCATCTCCTCTAAGTACATATACATATACACATATATATGAATGTATTCATATATACATATATTACATAGACATATACATATACACGTGCTCTCTTGGGCATCCATTTTTGCACACTCACAGATAGTACTCATATATGTGCTTTCCACTACACCCTAGAATACAATGCTATCTCTCACACTGATACGCACATACATCTTTCTCTCTTTCATATACACTCATCTGGTTTTCATCCCCCGGTAGCAGATAAGTTCCTAGCCCCGGTGGCCAAGTCTGCTTACGAATGAATGAGAAGAAAGAAGCAAAGTTGGGAAGGCTATGGACCTATAGTAGCAGACCAGAGAAAGGGTTTTATGAACTTGGGATTTGTACATTTCATCAAACAAATCACAATGCTCCCCTTCCCTTTCCTGGCCATTTCTTCTTTAGGTTGTAACTTAACACATTCATTTGAAGGGTTGATTTGGTTGGGGGTTTTTCCCCCTAACCTTTCTTCACTCTCTCCTGGCTCCTTATAACACAAATGCCTTCTCCTTTTTCCTCTACTAATCAATACAATTTAGGTCATGAATCAGCCAGATGATGGGCCCCATCTTTTGTAGGTATGGAAGAGGAAGGGGATCATTTCTCAATGATATGAGGCCTTGTTTAGCACTTGAGTTAAAGTTATGGAATGAGAGAAGACCTGCTATAGGAAAAAGGGCATAGTACTTGGAGCCAGAAGACTATAAAGACAGAGAACTGTGACAGAAAAAAAAATTGGATTTGAAGCCACAGGTTCTGGGGTTGAGTCCTGAATCTGTCATTTACCAACTTTGTGATCTGAAACAGATTACATCCTTTCTGGTCTTTATTTCCTCATCTGCAAAATAAGGAGATCAAATCAGATATCTTCTAAGGAAGGTCCCATCCAGTCCTAAATCTATAAATCTTTGAGTCTAGGTTTGAATTCTAGCTCTGATACATTGTCTCTAAGTTCCTTTCCAGTTCTAATACTTTTGGAATACCTTTCAGTTTGCATTTTTGGTCCCCTAGAGGCTGATATCCCAGATTCTAGGTACTCTGTGAGTCCATACCCCTAAAGCCATAGCTCATGAGCCCCCACCAAAGTCCTTATGTTTAAGAGTCAGCCAGAGAACCGTTAGCTCAAAACAAAGCATTTAATAAAATGTCATAGTGAAAAAAAGCAGCAACAAAACATCTTCCCTGAAAACCTGGGGTTCATACCACCTTAAGTGCAGCCAACAAGTAAAAAATAAACACAAGTAGAGAGGCACACATATAGAAAACATATGTAGCCAAGGTACTTGAAAGGAGGAAGCTTTCATGCCTCTTGTTAGAAGGGTGCTGATGTTCTCAATTTGCTCCAACTGAAGCTAGTTTCCCATACTCTGCTGGATGCTATTCCTCTGGATGCTGGTTTGCTGCTTTTGGGACACTGCTCTGCAATTAGCTCTGTTATTTTGTTGTTATGTGTCCTTCCCTTCTCAAAGAGGACCATGACATCAGGGAGATGATGCCATGACAAGCACGTGCATTGGATTTAAGCGAGGAAGGGTTGTGCAATGTCACCAGCCGCACTTCTCACTTTCTCCAGTAGGTCAAGTGGCAAGGCATAGATAAGGCAACTGGAGATGGCCCTGGATTTGGTGGGAGAACTCGACCCTTTTAAGCTATGGGTCTTTAACAGGTCTCACTTTGACTGAGGTAACACCCAATCAGGGATTAAGGTTAGGTAAGAAATGAGCAGAAAAGGCCTCTTTTACATGGTCAAAAAAAAAGTCACTCTGCCTCTCATTGATTGATCAACAATAGGTCCCAGGCCAAGCCCCACTTGATCATTGTTTAAACCCTCATTGCCTCAGAATAAATGTAAATAGAAATTGTTTCTGTTTTGGCCAGAAACCCTGAGAGTCTTCCCCTCCCAGCTCTGCTCTTTTAGAAAAAGCAAGCAGGTCCTTACCCTAGGATCAGCAAAAATCCCTCCAGTTTTAACCTCCCCCATCTATCCCAGACTTGACTCCAAGGCCTCCCATCTCTCCAGGAAGAGATTCTCAGTCCCAGTCTTCAAACTTTTAGAACAAAGATCAGGTCATCTCAGGAAGTTAATCCCTGTAGGTGTATCCTTTTCTTTCCACACTTCCTGGCACAGGGTTTAGGCTCTAGGGACAAAGACCACAACATAACTTGGTAGTAACTGTCCAATACACTTCCCAAATTTCTATCTCTAAAAGTTAGACTAAGTAGGTAATAGTTATTTTTCTAATAATTAACAAGTAAGCAAACTTGGTGATATTGGACTGGACTATGAGAGAGATTAGGACTAGATAGATCTGGGACTCATTTGTATAAGAATGATAATTGAATTCTCTGGAGCTTCTGAAATCAAATGAGATAATAATATATAGCAGGTTCTCTTAATCTGGTTTCAGTGAACTTTTTAAAAATACTTTTGTTGACTGCATTTCATTGTAATTAATTCCCTTTGCAATCCTATGTATTTTATTTTATGCATTTATAAACGTTATTCTGAGAAGGGTTTCATAGGTTTAACCAGACTGTCAAAGGGGTACACGAGACAAAAAATGTAAAAACCTTTGGTATAAAGGAAAGGGAAGAGGGCTTAGGACAGATCCTTGAGGAATACCCAGACTTACTAGGATTGACATTGATGACAATCCAACAAAGGAGAATGTAAGTTCTTTGAGGACAGATACTGTTTTATTTTTGCCTTTGTTTCCCCAGTGCCTACTCTATAGAAACAGCTTAATAAGAATACTTATTGAATTGAATTTCCATTGTGTCACATTGCATCTTTTATCCTTATTGTTCCCAAGACATAAAAATTCTTTTATCAGTCAGATTCAGGCAGTGTAATAAAAATTGGAATGTTAAGTAGAGCCATATTTCCTAATTTCACTAACATTCCCAGGGCACTAGCTCCTTTGCTGCAACATGGGAGCCAAAACATCAATCTACTCAACTTCCTGCACTGATGAAGTGTAGTAGTAGCAGCATAGATGATCCAAGAGTGAATAGAATCCAAAAACTGTCTCTATTTGGCTTTGGAATGAAGATTATAAGCTTTTAGAATAACAGTTTTGGAAAGAACTTTAAAACAGTCTGTAGAATGGTTTGGTTATTGTTTTTAAAATATGTGTATTGTTTTAATTTAAACACAAAACTTGAGACACGGCAAGAAAAAAATAGCAGAAAGAGGGATTGGAGAGTTATTAAAAATCTCATTCCCTGTCACAATTATTCGTACATTGGAGACAACAGAAAAGAGGACAAATGGTGTTGTGGAGTCCTGTGTCCAAGAAAGAATTTCAACTAGCTCCTGGGAGAATCCAACTTCCCCCATACCCCTTTGTCCTCTCTCCAACCAAAGGGAAAGAAACTTGAAAATTTCAGTGGGATCTACACACCTTCACCCTTTCCTTCTCATGCTAATTGAAGGTCTATTCTTTTTCTCACCTCCTCTATAGTCTTACCTCATTTGCTCCCCCCTCCCAACCATATATCAATTAATCAAACTAACGTTTTTAAAGTACCAGGCACTATGCTAGGAGCTAGGGTTTAAAGACAAAAGATCCAATCCCTGCCCCTTCCATTCTGTTGAGCTTTCCCAATGACTTCTGGATAATCAGAACAGTATTCTGGGAACTAACTCCTCACTTTGCTTCTGGAGGAAGGACAATATGCCTCCTAGCAAAGTGATCTCCCTTAAAAGTCTGAAGAGAATTTGGGAGTATGGAGGGAGGAGAGAGAACTTATCCCAATCCCTTCAGGAAAACTCTGGTAAGGAGAGTAACTAATAGAAAGGCTAATTTTCTGATAAATTATTACAAACTCCTAAAGGATAGAGACGGTTTTGAATTTTTGTCTATATGTCCCCAGATCTAGTACAGTACCTAGTGCACAGCAGATGTATAATAGATGTTTGATGAGGATACTGAAACCCAAAGAGGTTATCAAGCTCACATTGTTATTAGATGGCAGAGATAGCAATTTAGCCTGGGTTTTCTGATTCTATATCCACTCTTCCTATTATATGGACTTCACTCAGACCATTTTCTGCCCTGCCTCCAATGCTAATGTAGCTTTCCCTTCCTTCTTCACCGTACATTTTGCTTGAGAATTAAATCTATGTTACGATACCCTCTAAAAAGGACTTGTCCAAGGACTGTCCAATAATGTCACTTAACATCTTTGTGACATCCAAGATCATAATCCCTTTCTTCCGAAGACCACCCCCCAACATATGTTTTTTTCTTCATTAAGATGTAAGCTCCCTACCAATTGATAAATGATCAAAGAATATGAACAGGCTGTTTTCAGAGGAAGAAATTAAAGCTATCTATAGTCATATGAAAAAATGCTCTAAATGACTATTGATTGGAGAGATGCAAATCAAAACAACACTGAGGTACCATATCACACCTATCAGATTGTTTAACATGACAAAGCAGGAAGATGATAAATGCTGGAGAAGATATGGTAGAGTTGGAACACTAATTCATTGTTGGTGGAGCTGTGAGCTGATCCAACCATTCTGGAGAGCAATTTGAAACTATGCCCAAAGGGTGACAAAAATGTACATACCTTTTTGACCTGTCAATATCACATCTAGGGTTATATCCCAAAGAGATCATAAAAATGGGAAAAGGTCCCACATGTGCATAAGTATTTATAGCAGCTCTCCTTGTGGTGGCCAAGAACTGGAAATCAAGGGGATGCCATCAATTGGGGAATGGCTGAACAAATTGTGGTATATGAATGTAAAGGAGTACTATTGTGCTATAAGAAATGATGAACAGTTGGACTTCAGAAAAACCTGGAAAGACTTATATGAACTGATGCTGAGTGAAAGGAGCAGAACCAGGAGAACATTATGCACAATAAGAGCCACAGTGTGCAAAGACTGTTTCTGATAGACTTAGGGCTTCAAAGCAATGTAAGAACCAAAACATTCCCAAAGGACTCTTGAGGCAAAATGCTATCCAAATCCAAAGAAAGAACTATGGAACTGGAATGCAGAATGAAGCAGAATATTTTCTCCTGTGTTATGTTTTGTTAGGTTTTGGTTTTTTCTCATGGTTTTTCCCACTCATTTGAATTCTTCTATGTTACATGACTAATGTGAAAATGTATTTAATAAGAATGTATATGTAGAAACCATATAAGGTTGCATACCATTTTGAGGAGGAACAGGGAGGGAGGGGAAGAAAATTTAAGACTTATGGAAGTGATGGTTGAAAACTAAAAACAAATTAATTAAATGTAAAAAAGAAAAAAAAAGATGTAAGCTTCCAGAGAAGAGATTGTCACAATTTTGAATTTGTATCCCTGTGCTTAGGATAGTGCTCATACTACTGTGCTCCCAGCCCTAGTAAGTATTCATTCATTCACTCTCAGTGGCCTACTTTCAGTGTTCTTTTCTATTTTATCTCCTCTCCTGAGGAGGTGCAACCATTTCCTCAGATCACTCTAACGTTCTTCCTTCTCCCTTCCCTGTTTCACCATCTTTAATCAGCAGTAGGTTTTCCCCTTTCCCTTCCCCCAACACAAATATTGTTCTGAAGGATTGGGTTTAAAACAGATGTCTACCTAATTCTGTCTAGTCTGCAGGAGTAGCTTAATTCTTCCCAGGCCAGAGGTAATTCATGAAAGCATGAGAGAAACCAACCAGTCAGCCCAATACTAACCAAACCCTTCATGAATGACCCCACTGAGACTCAAGAAGGAAGGAAACTGACTGAATCAATTATTATCATCATCAATCCCTTACAAATAAAACAAAATACAAAACTCAACCTCCAAACTAGATGAGACCTTCAAGCAAAGAATGTCAAAGCCAAAAGAAATCTTAGGGAAGGGAACATCTCTTTTAACTCACCTCATTTTGCAGATGAGGCAATTGATTCTCAGAAGGAAAATGACCCGTATGAAGTCATACATCTCACCAGCACTCTAACTCAAGACTGTTCTCTTTATAAGACAATGGCACCCTAAGCACAGGTGGGTGAGAATTTCCATCCAGCCCTTGTCCACTCCTGCCTACAAGAGCTGAGCCCAAAAGGCTTTGGGAGGAGGGGGAGGACTTGGCAGGCAGCTAGTCAGTTCTCATGCACAGTTCATTCAGAAACGAGAAGATGGGTGAATTGCTTTTGAATAGCAATAAATTCATTCCGGGTCTAAACCCTCACTCACTGAACCTTTTTCTGATGCCAAATCAGGTCTGCCCATTCATATGAGGATAAGGATAAGCCTGTTCCTCTCTTCCAAGTAAAAGAACAAAAATATAGAGAAGTACATTTTGTTTCCCAAAGTCACAAAACTACTGACTCCTTTGCCCAATTCATTTAGAGTCAGATCTGGGTTCAAATCCTGGATTTGTTTGTTATTTGTAACCTGCATAAGCTTGAGAAAATTATAACCTGTCTGGGCCTCAGTTTGCTCATCTCTAAAATAAGGGAGTTGGAATAGATTAGATGATCCCTAAGGGCTCTTCCAGCTAGAGTGTCCTGTTCATGGAACAGGCATGAACAAGGGGTAAAGAAGACAACGAGAGGAAAGTGTAGGCACCTATTGAAAATGGTCTTTTCAAGGAGTTTAGCTATGAAGGGCAGAAGAAGATATAGCAGGAGGCCTTTTTTTCAGGATGGGGGAGAATAGGGCATGTTTGTAGATAATTGGAAAAGGGCCTGCTCTGTCTTTCCGTAACCCTAGCGCTTAGTACAGTAACGAGAACATAGTAGGTGCTTAGTAAATATTTACTGATTGATTTATAAATGTTTATTCATTTCATTAGAGTGACAATTTTATTAGCATATAATTGGGTATTTATAATAATTTTCTTTATTTCTTCTTCTTGTGTTATGAATTTACCTTTTTTTTATTCTGGCAATTTGCTTTCCATTTTCTTTTACTCAAAGAAGATAATGGTTTATTTTACTGGAGTTTTTTTTTTTCTAAAAATTATCTCCTACTTTTGTTTACTGATTGAACGCTTGTTTTTACTTTTAATTTTGTTAATCTCTGATTTTCAGAATTTCTGTTTTGGTTTTTAATTAGAGGGTTTTAATTTGTTGGTTTTCCAATATTTTTAGTTGGATGCACAATTCCTTGAACTATTATTTCTCTCTTTTATTGATGAAAGTGTTAAAAGTCTATTTTTCCTCCTATAGAATTATATGTACTTTTGCTGGGTAAATGATTCTTGGCAGTAAATCTATATCTTTTGCTTTCTAGAATATAATATAACAAGATCTCCCCTCCATTATCATTCGGCTACTTAATCTTGTGTGATCCTCACTGTGGCTCCCAGGTACTTGAATTCTTTCTTTCTGGCTACTTGCAGTATTTTTTTTTTTACCTAGATGCTCTGGATTTTGGCTATAATATTCCTGTAAGTTTTCATTTGAGGATTGCTTTTAGAAGGTGATTGGTGTATTCTTTTTATTTTCCATTTGCCTTCTGTTTCTAAGGGAGCAGTTGTTTTGAGGTTTTTTTTAATGATTTCTTGAAATATGATAGCTAGACTTCTTTTTTGGACATAGTTTTCAGATAGTCGAATGGTTCTTATATTATCTCTGTTTGATCCATTTTCCAGGCTAGTTGTCGTACCAAGCCCCAGCCTGGAATCACTCCCAGCATCCTCTGCCTTCAGCCTTATACATATGCTGATGAAAGAAGCTGAAAGACCATTCTGACTGAGTCTACTATGAATTTATTACACAACTGGGTCCTCACTGCTGCTATAGGCAGTCCTTCTATACCTCCCTTATCCATTCACTATCCCACTCTCCACAGCAGCTCTTCTGAATTTTTTATGTCTCCTCAAATCTCCCATGACTTCTTCTCCCTACAACCTCTCAAATGAGAACCTTGCCTCATATTTTACTGAAAAAGAATTGAGGACATTCATCAAAAGCTCCCTCTTCTGTCACTACTTTCTCCTTCATCCCTGTCTCACATAAAAAGGTAGCCCTACTCTTTGTCAAAACAAACTCTTCTGCCTACTGAAGTGATCCCATTCCATTTTATCTTCTCCTGCAGATTGTCCCCTCTATCATTTACCATCCTAGTCCCTCAGGCTTGCAACCTAGTGTCATCCTCAACTTCTCACTGTTTGTCACACACACACACACACACACACACACACACACACACACACGCACCTCATATCTAATCTGTGGCCAAGGCCTATCAATTTTACCTTTTACAACATCTCCCAAATTTGCCCCCTTCTCTCATCTGATACTGCCACATCTGATGGAGATACACATCATCTTAGGCCTGGACTACTTGCAATAGCCTGCAAGTTCATCTGCCTGCCATAAATCTCTTCCCACTCCAAATCAACTTTCTTAAAGCACAGGTCCACCATGTCACCCTTATACTCATTGACTTCCACCCATTAACTTCCTATGATCTCCAGAATTTGTTTGACCTTGCCTATTGACTGCCTGATTGATTACATAAGACAATTTATATTTTCTTCTATGTCTTCAGTCTTTTGACTTTATTTTAATTTTTTTTTGTTTCATGGAGTCATTATCTTCTGTTTGGTCTATGCTAATTTTCAAGAAGTCACTTGCTTGGATGTGTTTTTTTTTATCTCTTGTGCAAATCCGTTAATTCCATTTCCAATTCTTTCTTCCATAATTCTCACTTCTTTTCCAATTTTTTTCTTCAATGTTCTCATTTCATTTTTAAAATTATTTTAACTTCCTTTTTAAATCATTGCTTCATCTCTTCTAGGAATTCTAGTTATACTTGTGGCCAAGCTATGCTTTTCTTTGAGTCCTTATAGCTATTTTAGAGTCATTTTCTTCTTTCAAGTTTATGTCTTGAGGGTCCCTGTCACCATGGTAGCTTTTTTTAAGGGAGGGTGGGTTCTTTTTTGTTTGCTTACTCTTCCAGCCTACGGCTTGACTTATGATTTTATGTTAGGACTAGGTTTGTCTGCTTCTTGGGGGAATGTCTAGGCCATACTTGTGTCCCCTTAGGTCCTTTTCTCTCAGTGTATTTTTCCAAGATATAAGAGAGAGCCCAGGTTGAGGACCTGCAAGCCTTCAGTTCTCTGAAAGTGGTTTAATCCAGGGCAGAGTCTGAGTGCTGCCTTCCTGGTCTATGCTCTACAAGTTCCTAACCTGAGTTTGGGTCTGAGCAACAATCCTGTGCACTTGTTCCTGGTTGGAGTTCCAGAAGATTGCTGCTGATCTCAAGCTACCATAAACCAACTAGGAAGCCCTGTAGGTTCAGAATGCCTGGGCTTCCTACCCAACTTATTCCACTGCGGTAACTGAAACTGAGGGCCCTGCTCTTGTCTGATTCCTGGATCAGGGACACACAGGGGCTACCTGCCTCTAAACTCATTCCTCCCTCAGCGCGAAGACTTGAACACAGCTTAGTACATAACTCCTTACTCTGTACCACCAACTATAGTGACAGGTCCCCTCCTCACTCCCCCATTGTTTCTGTGATTCCAACACTGGATAGTGAGTGAGAGCAGCCAGTTGACAGCTACTCCTGTTCCCTGCAGAGTCATGCTACTTTCTGTCAGAGCTAGGATGTCTTCTTGCCTTGGTGTCCAGCTGTAGGCAAGACTTCATTTGGCCATAATGTGCTTCTAGCCAGCTCCCATCCCTGGTGTCCATAGATGTGGACCAGAAAGAAATACTCAATAATTTTTTGTCTTATGTTTCCCAATCAGGACTCTGGTTTATTTTCTAGATCTTTGTGGTCTCTCCATTACTTGATTTTATACTGTTTAATATTTATTCTGAAAATGATTCTTATGAATCAGTTCTTTGATGAGGATGATGTCTTCCAATAGCTCAATAATAATAGCACACATCTCTTTGGCATTTTATAGTCACTAAGTGCTTTACCATCAATTATTTCATCTGTTTTCTGCAACAGTTATGTGGGAGGAGCAGGGTAAGCATAATTATCCTCAATTTACATATTACAAAATTGAGAGTGGAAATGACTTGTCTTTGAACTCTCAGGGGTCTTTCCACCTCCTCAGGTGCTTATATTCCCCCACAGCATTTAGCATGTATTGATTGGTATGCATCAGGCACTGAGAAATGATTATTATGTGCTAGGCACTAAGATATAACTTCTGCTGACAGCTGGTAGTGCAGTAGATAAAGTAATTAGGAAGACCCAAGTTTGAATCCAGCCTCAGACACTTCCTAGCGGTGTGACCCTGGGTGAGTCACTTCACCTCTGTTTGCCTCAGTTCCTTCATCTACAAAATGGGGATAATAACAGCATCTACCAGAGTTGTTGTGAGGAATGAAGCACTTGGCACAATGCTGGCACCTAATAGGCATTATATAAATGTTACCTATATTATATAGGTAATTATATAAATGTTACCTATTATCATCATTATTAGATGACTACTATGTGACAGGAACTAAGACAGGGGATACAAGACAATCCTTGTTACACTCAGGCCGGAGGGAAGGGGTTTGAAGCGAGGGGGCAGCAACACAATGTATCCATTTAAGTAAATATAAACCATGTAGAGTACAAAGTAGTTTCTTGAGAGGGACTCTAGTAGCTGGGGGGATCAAAAAAGGCATTTGACTGAGCTTTGAAGGAAGCTAGAGATTCTCAGAGATAGAAGTAAAGATCAAATGCATTCCAGGCACAAGGAATATTGTATGCAGGATGCAAAGAGGGCCAGTTTATAGAAATCTTGGAATAATGTGCAATAAGTTTGCAGAGGTCAGCTGGAACCAGATTGTGGCAGGCCTTGTGAAAGGCCAAATAGCTTGTTTTCTTCCACAGGCAGGCAATAGGCAGCCACTGAAGCTTTCTGAGCAGGGGACTGATATCTTCAGACCTGTGCTTTAGGATGATGAATTAGAAACAAAAGACATCCAGGTGATAACAGCAGAGTGTCACTAGGAGGTGCTGTTGCATGCACGGCTTTATCGGGGTTCATGAAATTCTAAAATTCTGGAGTTGGATGGTCATGTGGTCCAACGTTCTTCCCAGTGCATAAATTCCATTGGCAACATCCCCACCAAGTACAGTTATCCGTATCCAAGAGTTAGGAGTATAGCACCTCAGGATTTCTGGAAAATCTACATAAAAATTTTTGACCCTACCTTCATACCAGAGAAGTCTGAATTTTTTTCTTTTATCTTTTATGGGGTGTTTACTTTTTTATAAAATTTGGGTTAAGTATTTGGCCATAGACTCGGTGTCTTCTGCTGGCCTTTGAACATCTTATGTAGTTTCTGCAAAACTTCCCAAAAATTTCAATTTAATTTTTTATGCCAATGGTGGGGAAAGTTGCAATGTGGAAGGGATAACTGTGGTCATTAGCCTCATATGTCCAGTGATAGAGAACTCACTATCTGCCAAAGCAGTTCACTCCATTATCAGACAGATCCAATTACTTAGGAAGTTCTTACTTAGCTAAAATCTGCCTGCCTGTGACTTCCACTCATCGATAGTTTGGTTGGATCAGTGATTCTCAAAGTGTTGGTTTTTGAACCAAGCTGGCAGGCCAATGACCCTTTCATATCACTTACCCCACTGACTCCTTATACAACAGCCTTGTGCCAAGATTCCTATGAAGACCAGTGCTGAGTTTGATAAACCACAAATTAGATGAAGTCTGGTTTTTATTAAACAGTATAAGTAAATTATTAATCCAGGCCAGAAACCTATTAAGGAATTACTGTTTATAACAATGTCTAGACTTCATTGTTATTAATGTTAATTCTATATGAGACCACCTGGAGAACTTTTGTGGATTACCATTGGTACCAGGACCATAATCACTAGATCATGCTAATGGATCCAAGATGATCCATTTGATCCTGGTTTAAGATGTTCTAGACCTGGTGATTTTCACAGCTAACTAGCTATCTTAAAGACACTTGAACTGACAATAAACAAGAAAATGTCTCTGGTTCCCTACAAGCCATCCCTTCCCCAGAAACTCAACTTAAAGTTCATGCCAATGCATTGCATCTCCTTAGAGAGCTCCCAACAGCAGATGTGAGATCAATGGCACTATGTTTATATGTAAAGGATAGTACCTAAATAGCTTGTCAACTTCTTGAATTCTAGCCTCTGCCCCACTACTAACCTGCTGTGTGATCTTGGGAAAATCACTTCACCTCTCTGAGTTACCTTACTTCTAAAAAGAAGCAGTTGGTGTAAATCAGGGGTCAGCAAAATACTGTCCAAAAGTGGCTATTTTTGTAATGCCCTAGAGCTAAGAATGATTTTTATATTTTTTAATACAATAAAACTTTATTTTGAAAATAGAAAAATCATTCTTTCCTCTTAATTCTGATGCCTTCTCTCTGTTAATTATTTCCTGTTTATCTTGTTTATAGTTTGCTTTGTATATGTTTATTTGCATGTTGTCTCCCTCATTGGATTATAAATTCCTTGAGGGCAAGGACTTTCTTTTGCTTCTTTTTGTATCCCCAGTGCTTAGCACAATGCCTGGCACATAGTGGGAAGTTATTAAATGTTCACTGGTTGACTGATTCTTAGCTCCTGAGCAGAATATTCCTGAGATCCACAGAACAAGGGAAGGAGTTCCTGTAGGAACTAAGAACTGGCAGGGGAGTAGATATGAGATGATGCCTGCTGAATAGGGATACTAGCATACCAGAGACTTGAAAGGAACCCAGGATCCCCAACTCCATGTGAAAGAAACGAGCAGTTCCTGTTTCAAGAACAAATACTGTCATGGTGCAATTTCCTGCTAGTTACTGAAACCAAATAGAGGGAAACAGAGACATAGAGGGAAGGAGGGAAGAAGGAAAGCAGAGAGAGAGAGAGACCGAGATACAGAGACAGAGAGCAACTGAGAACATGTGGCAGATATTTTGCAAAGTCTTCCTCATCCCAGAGCATGAATTTTTTCAGGAAATTTTGTTCCCTTTCCACCAGTACATGAATTTAAGAGAAAGTATATTTGTTTCTATATGAGGTAGTCAGAAAATAGTTGAATTGCTTATTTTTTCTTTTACTGTTAATCTGTCCCATATAAATACTTTGCTATTTGATACATGGTTCCTTCCCAGTCTGTTGATAGAGAATGCAAAAGATGGGGTTTATAAGCCAAATACTGATTCCAAATTTAATCTAAGGAGCCATAGGGTTCTAAGTTTCCTTCCAGTGCTAATGCTCTAAATTCCAACTCTAACATTCAAAGCCTCCCACCTGGCCAGAGGTCTTCACCAATCTTCTCAAGTCCCTCCCTAGGCTTTTCCCTATCACTTTCTGACTAAACGTCCTCTCCTCCCTTTCTCCCCATCCCCAACCATTGAAGAAAGCCCCCAAACTGCTCAGCCCTGACAGTGGGTCCTGAAGCACGCGGAGTGGGCTGCTCCGGCTCCATCACATCTGCTCCCTGTTCCCCTAAGCCCCTCACCTTCTCCTGCTCCAGTAGCCACGGATAAGAGGGCAAGAACTCTCAAACCCCTCAGGGAAAAACGAATAAAAATAAAACAGTCATAACTGCGGCAGCCTAGGCCTAGCACACTGGCCACAGCTTTGGCCAATTAACATTCCTTCAAGAGTTTTGCTGAGGTTTTCTTTCGGGGGGGAGTGAGGAGTGAGTTAGGCTATGGCCACCCCCTCAATCTCACCTCATAAATGTCAGGAGCCTCAATGGGAGCAAGCTATTACTGTCTGCATAATCCCATCACAAACGGGGCTGGCCAGGGGCCCCCTCCCATGTCCAGGAAGGCTCAAACACACCCACCTCAAGGAGACTGGGGGAAAAGCCCAATGAATGCTGGGATTGTGCACACTAATCAGTGTCAAGTAGGCCAGGAAGATATTTACTGCCAAACTGTAACTTGAAACCTGGAGACCCTTTCAAGCGTTTAGCTAATAATGCCCAATGTACATTTCTCCCTTGCTGGTTTCTGAAAACTGGGCCAGGATGATTCACTGCCCAGGGAGATAGCATCATATCGGAGCAAAAAGGAACCTTGGATCTCATCTAAGTCTAATTTCTAATTTTTAGAGGGCCCTACGAGAGGAACGGTTCTCCCAAAGTCACCAGCAAGTTAGTGACAAAAGCAAAACTAGAACCCAGCTCTTCTGTCCTATGCTTTTAAAATAAATAAATGAATATATAAATAAACAAGTAATAACTAAAAAAAACAACCAGTATCCTGCCTGAAGTTCCTCAGTCAATTACAGAATTATCCAATGTTAATATTGGGAGGGACCTTAGAGATTCTCTGGTCTAATCTCCTCATTTTACAGAAAGGAAAACAGGCCCAGAAAAGGGCAGCTGCTTCCCCAAGCCTTAATGGTTGTTACTGGACTCGAATCCAAGCCTCATGACTCCCAGGTCAGGGCTTCTCATCTCACATCTCACCATCTACCATTTGTCCTTATTTCACTCCCTTAACAGGGACAGAGCAAGACAGAGTAGAGTATTAATTAATATTGATGGAATCAAAAGGAATGAGAGCTAAACTAATAAGGGTCTTAGCTCAAGGATATATTATTTTTATACATTTCCATAAGCACTTAATTATTACAATGTACTTTATAGCCATTCTTTTATTTTATCTTTATGATGTCCTTGTGAAGTAAGCAGGGAGAACAGTAGCTCCATTTTACAGATGAGGACACTAAGATACTCAGAGATGAAGAGATTTGACCAGAATCACATAGTTAGTGAGAGTACAATCTGAACTTGAATTCAGGGGGTTTGACACCCCAATCCAGAATTCTTCCAGCTATATCATACTACCCTTCTTTGAAAGTGGCCTGTGGGGAAAATTAGTCTACCAGGATGGAATGGAGAGGTGTTGAGGGGAGAGATGACAGGGTATCCCCAACAGCTTGGCCTCTTGGCATTGCCAGTCCCAACCAGCCACTAGGTGTAGACAGGAGCAGATATATGGGGATGTGGGAATACAGCAACAGGCAGGAGAACAAATTGCCCTTTTCAGAACAAGGGCTTTGAACCCAGGGCTTGGAGGTAATGAGAATAGAAGATTTATGAGCCTAAAAGCCTGGTAGGACAAGGCAGGGAGTGGGAGGGGGGTGTTTAAAGAATCAAAGACCCCAGGAAGGGATGGGGGGGAAGCAAACCCCTGGAAAGGAACTGAGGAGGAGGAAGCATGGATTTCCTTCGTTCTTTGGATTTGAGGGGGCTACTGTCATCCACACAGTCAGCCTTTCTGAGTCCCACAGCAAAACAGGATCATAAGGGATTAGATGCTTTCTATTTTCAGTGTATCCCCCAACTCATCCAAAATAAGTCCCCAGGGACCTCTCTGCAATGTACCCATATGGATCTGCCTTTTCTCAATTCATACCATATACTTTCTACCTAGTGCTTCTATTTTACCCCCTCCTCCATCAAAAGTTACCTACTTTATGTCTTGAGTCAACAGAAGTGGTTTCAGAGAGACTTTGTGATGTGTTACAGCAAGCCCTGGGTCCCTCACCCTATGACATCTGAAAAAGAGGAGGTTCCTTCCAGTAGGATTCACTACTAAGACAAGAGGAAGGACCCATCACTCAACATTAAAAAGGGAGGGACACCACTCTCTGCCTCTCTCTTCTTTTGATTCTCCAGGTAGCATCATGTGTCTCTGGAACTTTCCTTGGGGGAGAGAGGAGGGGATGGTCTTCTCTATACCAGTAATATATCAACAGCTCTCACATGACAGCTAGAGCAGATATTTAACTAGGAGAGCTGAGTCTGAGCCTTGGGATGCCCAGTTGCCTTTTCTGATCAGTGTTTCCTTCTCTGAGCATAAGTGACAAATCCTGATATGGGTATGTCCAGTCTTGGTAAAAGCTACCTTGTGAGTTTGAAAAGTCAGAGCCCAGTCCCCTCAGCTGATGCTGGCTGCTTTGTGGGAATCATCACCTATATCCACTAAAGCACTTCTTAAAGGAGGAAACAAGTAATGACAGGAGGATGAGCCCAAGCCCCAGCCCAGCTTTCCAGAAGACATGGATCTAGATGGAATTCTGCAGACAGCATAGAGCCTAAGGGAAATATGAAATGTTTATCCAGAAGTTCCACAAACTGCAACACATCCTGATGTTTCTCCCTACTAGGACAATACAATAGCAGTTATGTTCCTCGGGTTGCTTGTTTAAGTTTTTCTGTTAATTCATACTTTAAGTAACTTTCCTTGGACTTTGGTTATAGGGATGTAAAGAGCTAAAAGGCATGACCAACAAAAAAGAACTTGACCATTCTTTTAGGTGGTTAGGGCTCCCCAGACCTAAACCCAGTCCACATTCCTAGGTACAGAGCAGAGCAGGGTCCTTCAGTGGAGAGGGAGATGGCACAGTGACCCAGCCCCTGGGTCCAGTAGTTGCCATTATTTCTACATTTATTTCAAAACATCAAGTGATCCATGATTTCACAGATTTGAATTCTCCCTCCACTGACAGATTGTAGCCTTTTCCTACCTTAGCCAAGCTTCTGTGTAATAATATCACTATATAACACAGGTATACTACATGTAATAAGAATACTGTTTGAGTTAAACACTAGTGATGAGTATTAGTGGATGGAAATAATACCTCATCTTCTAAATATTCTCACTCACCATTAAACTGTTAGAGCCGGGGGGAAGGTATAGGAGAGGCATGATGAGTGAGGGAACACAGAAGTGCTTTGCCAAGTGATTCTGGCAAGAACTTAAGAGACCAAACCTCTTTCCTAATTCCCTGACCCTCAGGCTTTAGCTTTCTAAGAACATTAATCTAGGGTAATATGGTTAACCTCATGTTCTCTCTCTCTCTCTCTCTCTCTCTCTCTCTCTCTCTCTCTCTCTTTCTACCTATTAATTCTCCAGCTTTTCACCCTGTATTGACTAAGGAAAACTATCACAGGCTGACCTCAGACTTAGGATATCCTCTGCAAAAATTAATTCCTCCTCCATCATTACCCCAATCTTCCCGTTGGTTGTGGGGTAAGACGTGGAAGAGGATGGATGCATCTCCTCTTTCCATCAAGACTTATCCTGTCTCCAAACTCTACTGCCACAAATATCAAACAAACAACAAAACGAGTAAGCAGCTGCCAGTTTATGCTAATCAACAGGATAGGTGGTAGTGAGAGGGGATGAGCAGAAGGGAAAGAGAGCCCAGATGACTGACCGGTCCAATACCTTGAGTACTCATTGAAGGAATGGAGCAGCTTGCCCAGTCTCTGTAGCCTCATAGAGAGGAGTCTGAGGATTTAGGAGGAATTATTTGGTTAAAAAAAAATAAAAAGTACTGTCCTTCCCAACTCAGAAGCAAAGAGCAGAGTTCATCTTACCCAATCATCAATCAATCTATTATTCTCTGCCAAATGGCCATGGCCCTACCTCCTGCCCCAGCCATGGCTGCAATAGAACTTCAAGCAGCAGCATACTGAGTCTCAATGGGAGTGAGAGAGGGAGGCAGAAGAGTGCAAATGCCCCATTTTGTAGGGCCCACATATGTCAAAGTAAAAATCAACTTGACCCTGTCAACTCTCCTTTTTTATTAAATAAATCTGTTGTGAACAATCCCAGAGACTTTGAGAACAACCCCCAGGATATGATATGATATCAATGGTGGAAAATGTCTCTAGCTCCATGATTATTCTGGCATAGGACCAGATTTCAATTCTGGGTTATAGCTCTAACCAAAAAAAAAAAAAATGATCAACTCTTTGCCAGTCTTCTGGTAATGAGCGCTTCTCTTTATGGGACTAGTCCTTGTTAACATGTAGACAGTCTATTGCTGGGCTTGTACTTGAAATCTTTCTAGTTTATTAAAACTTGGGCTTATGCTCTATTGGCATACATAGCCTTTGGAAACCCAAAGTATTATAGGACAGACCTGGTCCAGGATGATCTCTTAGTTCAGGTTTGAGATTGGAACAAAATAAGGCACTTGAGGAACATATAACATTAACAAAAGGAGATTTACTTAATCATAGCCTGAAAATGACCCTCAACAAGGATATGGTACTTGTCTGTACCTGATCACCATGGATGATCACCACTCCTCCCTCCCTGCCTGTTCTTTTTCTCCATCTCCATCCTCCATGTCTGGTGAGCAGAGCAGAGTTAACAACTGTGCAGCATCTGTGGGGCATCAGTGGAGTCTGAAGGGCTTGGACTTGGGCTGGCCTCTCATATGCCCTTTTTTTGCCCAAGAAGCTGGGTTAGCTTCTTGAGACTTAGTGTCCTGAACCAATTAAGTTTCAGGGACAGGAACAGTTTCCTTGCCTTTTGAGGAAGAACAAGGTTGGCCTGCATATCAGAGACCCTCGATATTGCTTCCAACACAAATTATATCACAATGAGGTATAGGAAGAGTACTTTAGTAAGGAGGTTTGATACAATAGGATAGGATAAAATAGATTATTTAGTATAAGATACTATAGGGTAGGATAGAATAAGGCAAGAAATGGTACCCATATGACATAATATGATATGAAATACAATATAATACAGCATGGCATGACATGATATGTCATGACATAAAAGCCAGCATGGTGCAGTGAATAGAAAGCTGGCCTTCGAATCAGAAAGGCCTGGGTTCAAGTCTCCCTCTGCCATATAAACCCTGGGTAAGTCATTTAACCCCTCAGCATCCCAGAGAACTCTTCAACACTTTAAGTTTTAGAGAAGGTGCCAAAATGTACTGGTAGAGGAAGCTTCTCACCAGGACTAGCCTACATTGATGAAATCACAAGTCTTTTCAAAGAAAAGGGAAGTGACATGATATGTGAGCTAACATAAATAATACCCTATATTTCTTAAGTAAACATAGCACTTTACAATTTACACTTGCCACATTATCTCATTGAGCTACATGACAATCAAGGAAGCTTCCAGAACAGGGCAGGAGGGGATGGAGTGGGGAGGGAGGGCATTAGGCAGGAGCAGGAGGCATTTCCAAAACAGACACTCAATTGCAGGTGATCTGGGAAATTCCCCAAACTGAGTAGGTTTTTTGTACCACCACAAAACCGTTATCTCACTTGATTCTCTCAGCAGCCCTGTGAGGATGGCAGGACAGGGATGAGTCTATCCATTTTATAAATATAGAAACTCAAGACCAGTGAAGTAACCTGATGCAAGGTCACATGGCTAGTCGTGGCAGAGCTGGAATCAGAGCCTACAACTTTCAATTCCATTTCTAGAGCTCTTCTTACTATAGTACCGCTTCCAAATTCCTAGGTCCCTTCTAGCCAAGTTCTGATGAAAATAGTACGAGTTGTAAGAGAGGCCTCCTACAAGAAAGTTAAGGGGAGGGGCATGGGGGGGGTGATAGAGAGGAGGGCAGACCAAGGGAAGGGATAATCAGAATGCAAGCCGTCTTGGGTGGGGGGGGAGGGGAGAGATGGGGAGAAAATTTGGAACTCAAAATCTTGTGGAAATGAATGTTGACTAAAATAAATTAATTAATATAAATATGTGAAAGAGAGAGAGATAAGTCTGGATAGGAAATCAGAAGACATACAGTTCAGGCCCCATTCTGCCACTTACTTGCTGTGTGACCATGGGCAAGTCACTATCTGTCTCTGAGTCTCGGTTTCCTCATTGGCGAAATGCAGATCACTAAGGTCCATAGCCACTGATATTCTGTGCTCTAAAATCCTTTTCAGCCCTAGCTTTCTGCTTCGTGTTCTAGGGTCCTTCTAGTTCTGGGAGATTATGTTCAAAGTCCTTTCCAGGCATATCATTTTATTTTCTAAGGTTCCTTCTAATTCTAATATTCTATGTTCTGTTTTGTAAGGCCCCTTAATAGCTGTTAGATCCTTTTCTCTAGGGTACCTTCAATCTCTAATATTTTGTGTTCTATGCTCTAAAAGGTTCCTTACATATTTTCTAAATGTCCTTTTTAGGTGTGTTGGTAAATATTGAGAGAAATTATTATTTCTCTCTTAAATTAATAACTAATTATTAAATCAGGATTAATTTTTTTCCTTTTCCATTTTCTCATTCAAAACCTAGTCTCTCAAGAACATTTCTGACCTTGCCCAAAAATTTACTCTATCCAGACCATCTTAGCTAGGTGGAATTCTTACCCCACCTTCTTCAGTATTCATTGACTGGTGATCTTTTTGTGCAGACTACCCCAAACAGAGAGTAGTCTGGCTTGACATGAGTCTCTGTTTGTTCATCAGTGACATAATCAAAGTCTCCTCCCCAGCCTCCCATTAGAATAAATTCACTTCTCATTATAATATTCATTTTCTAGGTAATTGTTAACCAATCAGAGTTGATTTCCATAATGTCAGGTACACCTGCTGTTCCAAGGGTGTTTCAGCATTTATTGACCTCCATGATTTGCCTTTGGTATACAAGAGAAAGCCAAATGACCCCTTTTATTAATTACTTGCTATCCATAATTAATAAAATGATTATTACCCAGAAATTGTCTCTTAATTTTCTCATATGTCACAATATTTAACAGCTGGCTCTCAAAAAAAGTTGGATGCTGACACACTTTTTCATTTTCATTATTAATTTTTTCTTCTTCACTTTCTTAAATCTAGACCATCCATAAAACAGCAAAACAGGGGGTGGAGTCAAGATGGTGGAGTAGAAAGACACACGTTTACGAGCTCCGAACCCACAGCCCATAGAATTAATGTAAAAAGAGATCCCCATAAGTTCTGGATCACTATAAGGTGTGCAGAAACAGAGTGGAAGAGATTTCCGTTCCAGAGAGCCCTGGAGAGCCGTTCACAGGGTCCGTCGCGCCCCGGAAAGCGGACCCCACCCCAGCGCTGCCCTGGCCGTGGCCCCAGAGAAGCTGATCCGAGTAGGCTTCAGGGACGGAAGCTCTGGCAGCCAGGAAAGTCCCTCCGCCCACAGAAGCTACAGGTCAGTGAGAGAGACAGCTGGGCTGGAAGAGGGGAGCAGGGTGTCTCCGTGACTCAGGCCCCCTCGGGAGGAAGTAGCAGCGGCAGAGACAGGGGCAGGAAGCAGCAGAGGCAGAGGCGGGGGTGGTGGCAGAAGCAGCAGCTGCGGCAGCAGCCCAGGACTCCCCCAGCAGCAGGCAGGATCTTCATTACTGAAAGTCTCTACATAAACCCCCTGAGGGAGCTGAGCCTGGGAGACGGCCCTGCCCCACCCCGCTCCATTACTGAAGGTCTCTGCATAAAGCCCCTGAGGGAACTGAGCCTGGGAGGTGGCCCTGCCCCCACCTGTTCCATCATTGAAGGTCTGTGCATAAGGCCCCTGAGGGAGCTGAGCCTGGGAGGCGGCCCTGCCCCCACCCCAGCACCAGAACTAAAGCTCACATTGATTAGCAGCCGCTTGCCGTGGAAAGCCCATTTGAATCTCAGACTCCAAGCACTAGCTGGGCGGATCTAGGCAGGGATGGACAGGAATCTCAGAAGTCAAGTAACTGGCTGGGAAAATGCCTAGAAAAGGGAAGAAAAATAAGACTATAGAGAGTTTTTTCAAACAGATGCAAATGATCCCGACATTCGGATCTGATGACAATGAGGACATATTCTTGCCACCAGGGAAAGACGTGGAGGGCGGGGCCTTGGTATCCCAGACATCCCAGGTGGATGTCCAATGGGCTTAGGCCATGGAAGAGCTCAAAAAGGATTTTGAAAATCAAGTTAGACAGGTGGAGGAAAACTGGGAAGAGAAATGAGAGAGATGCAAGAAAAGCATGAAAAATGGGTCAATACCTTGCTAAAGGAGACCCAAAAAAATGCTGAAGAAAATATCACCTTGAAAAATAGGCTCACTCAATTGGCAAAAGAGGTTCAAAAAGCCAATGAGGAGAAGAATGCTTTCAAAAGCAAAATTAGCCAAATGGAAAAAGAGGTTCAAAAGCTCACTGAAGAGAATAGTTCTCTCAAAATTAGAATGGAACAGATGGAGGCTAATGATTTTACGAGAAACCAAGAAATCATCAAACAAAACCAAAAGAATGAAAAAATGGAAGAGAATGTGAAATATCTCATGGGAAAAACAACTGACCTGGAAAATAGATCCAGGAGAGACAATTTAAAAATTATGGGACTACCTGAAAGTCATGATCAAAAAAAGAGCCTAGATATCATCTTCCATGAAATTATCGAGGAAAACTGCCCTGACATTCTACAACCAGAGGGCAAAATAAGTATTGAAAGAATCCATCGATCACCACCTGAAAGAGATCCAAAAAGAGAAACTCCTAGGAACATTGTGGCCAAATTCCAGAACTCCCAGCTCAAGGAGAAAATATTGCAAGCAGCTAGAAAGAAACAATTCCAGTACTGTGGAAATACAATCAGGATAACTCAAGATCTACCAGCTTCTACATCAAGGGATCGAAGGGTGTGGAATAGGATATTCCAGAAGTCAAAGGAACTAGGACTCAAACCAAGAATCACCTACCCAGCTAAACTGAGTATAATACTTCAGGGGAAAATATGGTCTTTCAATGAAATAGAGGACTTTCAAGCATTCTTGATGAAAAGACCAGAGCTGAAAAGAAAATTTGACTTTCAAACACAAGAATGAGAAGAAGCATGAAAAAGTAAACAGCAAAGAGAAGTCTTAAGGGACTTACCAGAAGTGAACTGTTTACATTCCTACATGGAAAGACCATATTTGTAACTCTTAAAACTTTTCAGTATCTGGGTAGTTGGTGGGTCCATACACACACATGTACACGCATGCACGCACACACACATACACACATGCACACACATACAGAGACAGAAAGCACAGATTGAATTGAATAGGATGGGACCATATCTTAAAAGAAATTAAGGTAAATGGAGAGAGAGAAATGTAGTGGGAGGAAAGAGGGTGAAATGGAATGGGGTAATTATATGTCATTTAAGAGGCAAGTAGGAGACTTTTTAGTAGAGGGATAAAGAGGAGAGCTGAGAAAAAAAAAACAAGAAGTTTACTCTCATCACATTTGACTAAAGGAAGGAATAAAATGCACGCTCATTTTGGTATGAAAACCTATCTTACAGTATAGGAAAGTGGGGGAGAAGGAGATAAGCAAGGGGGGGGATGATGGAAGGGAGGGCAAAGGGAGGAGGGAGCAATTTGAAGTCAACACTCGAGGAGGGACAGGATCAAAAGACAGAAGAGAAACAATGAGGGGCAGGTTAGGATGGAGGGTAATTCAGTTAGTCTTAAACAACACAACTATCAGGGAAGTCATTTGCAAAACTACACAGATATGGCCTATATTGAATTGCCTGCCTTCCCAAAGGGATGGGTGGGGAGGGAGGGATGGGGAGAATTTGGAACTCAAAGTTTTAGGAACAACTGTTTAGTATTGTTGTTGCTACTAGGAAAGAAGACATACAGTTAATGAGGAATAGAAAGTCATCTGGCCCTACAGGAGAAAAGAGAAGATGGAGACAAGAGAAGAGAGGGATGACAGAAGAGAGGGTAGATTGGAGATAGGGAAAATTAGATTGCTTGGGGTATTGGGGTGGGGGGAGGGCATAAAAGGGGAGAAAATTTGGAACCCAAAATTTTGTGAAAATGAATGTTAAAAATTAAATAAATAAATAAATATTTAAATTTAAAAAAAAACAGCAAACCAAACTCTGATTTGTAGTGTTTGCCAATTTCTAAAATGTAAATGCTAATTCATTTTAATTCTGCTACACAGCATGACTATAGTGAAAATGTATTTAATAGGAATGTATGTGTAGAACCTATATAAAACTGTATGCTGTCTTGGGGAGGGAGGGAGAAGGGAGGGAAAAATAATCATCTAAGTTATATAGTAGTGATTGTAGAACACTGAAAATAAGTTAATTAATTAAAAATAAATAAATGAATGAATGAATGAATAGATGAAATGTAAATGCTCAAACTGAAAATTTAACATTTGGCTCTTGTGGTAGATTCAAGTTGGCTCTAAAAGAATCCCTGCTTTTATCCCTAACGTTATGTGTTCCTTAATCCTTCTACTTCTAACACTCCAGGTCTTTTATGTGTGTGTAAATGCTGAGGAGACATAAATTCAAGGACTGATGAGAATTGATTGAGGTTTACCATATCCAGTTTCCTGAGGGAAGTGGGTTTTGAGGCAGGGGATGAAAAGTACAGGCAGGGTTCTCCCCATTGTGGCCAGCCCTCCATGCAGTCAGTTCTGCACTTAAGAGGAAGAAGTTGGATGTGAGCTGGGCAAGCTGAGGTCATGAACAGCTCCCCACTCAAGAGCCAGGTACATTGCTCTAGAACAATGGGTCCTTCGCAACAGATACCTGTGTACTCTCAGCTCCCAACTTCTTCTGCCAAGTGAGGTGTGTAGGGTCATGTCTCTGTATTTTCCATGTGGCTGTATTTGTTTTGGCAGCCATTTCTTAGCTGAACAATTCTGCCTTGTCTGTCCTTCAATTTTCCAGTAACACCTTGTTTTTTTCATCTTGCATTTGGGGGACAAATTACCTTCTTGGTCCCATCCTGGTAGAGGGAAGAGAGGACATGACTTGTCTCCCATGTTCCAGACCACTAATCATAGTTTTCAAGGAGTCAGGTCACCATTATTCTGTTCCATTGCCTCTACTGTTGACACCAGAAAAACTTCAAAGATTGTCCTTACTCCTAAACCCCAGCTTATTGGGGAAATGAGTTGTTAACTGTCAAACAACCTGATCTAGCTTTGAGTCCTGTGTTTGAGTCCTGTGTATAAGACCTGAGGCAAATCCTTTCACTTCCTTGAGCCTATTGTTATTGTTACTATTTGATTTTGTTGTTGATTCAGTTTCTCCATAATTTCAATTGTGAGATTCCCCTGGATTGTTATGAGATGGGGATAATGATAACTAATAGAAAGAGATGGAAAATATGGAAGTGAGATTACAGTAAGATCAGAAGGTTCCTAGAAGGTAAGAGCATGATTGGGTCTCATGGTCTGGCAGAAGACTCCACAAGTCAAAAAACGATTATTTCTTTGTCTTAATATAAGCAATATATTTCAATCTCTTCCCATGACTTCTCTCCCTTAGTGTACATGTAGAGAGAAGAATGAGAAATATCAACTCTTCTCATGGAAAAAAAATTATGGTAAATCTCTTATAATAGCAAGGCATTATTTTATTTTTTTTTTATTTTACTAATAGGTTTGGTTTTATATCCCTGTTTCCCACTATGTCCTTCCTTTTACCCCTTCCCAGAAAGCCATGCCTTAGAAGAATCAAGAAGGAAAAAAAAGTTTAACAAAACTAACCGATATATAAAAAAAAAATCTAAAGTTATATGCAGTGTTCTATATCTATGGATTTCCACTTCTGCAAAGAAGAAAGGAAGGTAAGATTCTTTATTTAAATAGAGAAGTAATTTGATAAATTTTAGATGCTGAATGCCTTGAAATAGGGATAGAATAAGATTTTTAAAGAGGATATAATATTGGAAAAATAAGGAAATGCTAGGAGAAAAAGAAGGAATGTTAGGAAAACATAAAATAATACTTGGAAAAATCATTGGAATGTTGGGAATGGGGAAGAAATATTGTGGAAAGAGAATAAAATACTAAGGGAAAGGGATAAACTGGGAGGAAGTGAGGGAATGCTAAGAAAAAGCAATCAGATTCTGGGAGAGAGGGATGGAATTTTGGTAAAAAGTGAAGAAATGTCAGGGGAAAGGGAAGACTAGTGGAAAAGAGTTATACAATGTCAGGAAAGATGAAAGGAGCACCCTACATTTTGCATGAATGTACTTTATTAGTGTACTTATTTTCCCTATTTCCTTGTCTCCCTCTAGTGGAGGACAAGTGACATTTTGAAATATTCCACAACAGAAAAAAGAGTTACCATTTTTCAAGGGTTCTTATTCCTAAAAAACAACTTTCAGGATTCTAAAAATTGCTCTGCTTCCTCCAGTAACTCTCTTCAAACATGGTAGAACAGAACAAGCCCTGACTTGGAGTCAGAGGATTTGGGTTTAAATCCAGCCTCTGAAGCTTAATTTCTGCGTGGCCTTGGGTAAATAAATCATTTAGCTTCATGGGCTTTAGTTTCCTCATTGGTAAAATGAAGAAGTCAGATTAGAAAGCTTCTGGAGCCCTGTATCATTCTAGATCTACAAATCCTATGATAGGCATTTCCACAAAACTGCTTCCTAGCATTTCCAGCCAAGTCTGTTCCAGTTATAAAATTTCCTGTCAAGGTATTTTTTGTTAAATTTGTTTAAATTTGTTAAATAAAATAATTTATTTTCTGGTCCGAACCCCTGCTCCTGAGAGGAAAGGTTGTAATTGTCAAACATTTGTTCTGACATTGAGTTCTCTCCCACAGCCAGCATTTAGTGACTCCCTTTTCCGTCTACTTTTTCTCCACTTCAATTCAACCAGAGCAACTTGATCCCAGATTTGTTGTTTCAAGGGACTAAACACAGTAATGAATTCAGTTCAGTCTAAGGAGAAATTTTCTAATCAAGAGAATTATCCAATAATGGAATGGGCTGACAATTTAAGTCAATGAACATTGCATGAAGCAGTTACTATGTGCCGGACACAGGCTAAGCGTGGGAGATATGAATAAAAGCAAGGACATGGTCCTCGACCTCAGGTATCTTACTTTCTAATGGGGAAGACAAGATGTAACAACAAAAAGGACACAATATATAAAATGGATGAAAGGTATTCTGAGAAGAGAATATATTAGCAGCCTACAAAGGCCATCTAAATGGAAGAGATGAAATTTGAGCTGTCTCAAAGAAAATATAGGGAAACCAAAGTACAGAGGGGAGGAGGTAGAGCATTCCAGACATGAGGGACAGCCAGTACAAAGAAATGGAGAAAACGTATTGGGTTTATGGAACTGCAAGTAGGCCAAGGTTGCTAGAACAGAAGAGTGTATGGAGTGGAGTAATGTGTAGACAAGGAAGGGGCCATTATGAAGAGATTTACATGCCAAATGATTTATATTTGATCCTGGAGGCAAAAGGAAGTTTTTGAGTAGTGGGGTGATTGGTACCCCCAAGTTTTAGAAAAAGCATCTTTGCAGCTGAATAGAACGTGGATTGGAATGGGAAGAGACTTGAAGCAGGTTGACCAGTTGGAAGGCTATTGCAATGGTCCAAGGAAGAGATAATGAGGACCCAAGCCAGGGTGGTGGAGTGGAGAGAAGTAGACTGATACAAGAGATGCTATAAAGGTAGAAACAAAAAGATTTTCTATCAGATTGGATATGTGGGATGAGTGACCCTAATGAGTTGAGGTTGATACAAAGATTTTGAGACTGTGTGACTGGGGAGATGGTGAAACCCTCAACAAAAATAGGAAAATCAGAAAGAGAAGGGAGTTTTGGGGAAAAGACAATGAGTTTTGTTTTGGACATGCTGAGTTTGAAATTTCTATAAGATAAACAATTCAAGATGTCCAATAGACAGTTGGTGCTGTGAGACTGGAGTTCAAGAGAGAGCCTAAACCTGGATAGATAGATCTAAGAATCATCTACATAGAAATGATAATAGTAATAATTATCATCAATGATAAGATAATTAATGAAAATAATACATTATAATTGTGGTATGTGATTGTGATGGAATACTAAGAAATGATGAACTCAATGATTTTGGAAAAACATGGAAAGATTTGCACAAAATAATGAAGAGAGAAATAAGCAGAACCAAGAGAACACTGTATACAGTAACAGTAATATTGTTTAAGGAGGACTGAACGAATAAGTTATTTTGTCTATTATAAGTACCCAAATTAATTATAAAGAACATACAAAGAAAGACACTATCTGCATCCAGAGAAAAAACTGATAAATAGAAATATTATAGAATGATTGAATGTATGCATATATACATATCTACATATACATGTGTGTTTATATGTACATACATACATATACCTATATTTATACCTAATGGTAGCTATCTCTAGGACAGGGGAGGTGGAAGGGAAAAAAGAAAAAGAGAAAAAGAAATTTACATGATGATTTTGTTGTGTATTTGAAAGGAAGAGCAAGTTGTGCAAAGCAGATTTGTAGTTTCATGTACAATTATCTTTTTATTGCATTATGTTATGGAAATGCTTGTTTTATTCCAAAAATTTTAAATTAAATTAAATTTTAAAAAATAAATGATAATTGAATCCATGAGAACTGATGAGATCACTAAATAACATAGAATAAAAGAAAATGAGAAGGGGGCCCAGGACAGAGACTACATCCATTTAGCAAAGGAGACTGAGAAGGAACTTTTGGACAGAGAACATAAAAACCAGAAGATAGTCTGTCATAAGAATCTAGAAAGAAGAAAGTAACAAGAAGAGAATGTTAAATGCTTCAGAGAGAGGTCAAGGAGGATGAGGGATGAAAAAAGACCATTAGACTTGACAATCAAGAGATCATTGGTAACTTTGGAGAGGGTAATTTCAGTTGAATTCTCCTTTCCTAAGGACGGTAAATTTGGATGGTCAAAAGATGCCCAGTTGGCTTGGGTTTTACTGACCCCTTCCCTCCCCTCCTCTTCCCTCCCCTCCTCTTCCCTCTTCTCTCTCCCCTCGTCTTCCCTTCCCTTCCCTTTTTCCTGTTCTATACTGTTCTGTCCTCTCCCAAAACTTTAAACCTACTACACTCTGAAACTGGATGCCAATGGGTCTCCACCTAAGGGCTCTTCTTGACCCTCCTAGTTTTACAGTGATTATCAATAGTAACTGTTTATTTTTTCCCACCCAGTCTGATGTCTTTCTTTTTCTTGGCAATGTCTTTTTTTGTCTTTGCTTCATTGAAGGGTCCATGCCCTGGCTACTTCTTAAACAGGCCTATTCAATGAATGGGTGTTGCCTCATCCTAAGTGAGTACCTGCAAAGACCCAGTGCATCCTGGGTCATCTCCAGCCATCCTGATGAATGTCTGGTCACTGAATTCAGATGGCTCTGGAGGAGAAGTGAGCCTGGTGACCTGAACAGCCCTCCCTCACTCAAAACAAAGTCCAGTGCAAGTCATGTCATCATTTCTCTGATGGCATGGTCTTCTTTGGCAATGAAGGATAAACACAAGATTGAAAGCCAGACTGCAAATGGTTTAGAAGAGAGTGAGAGGAGAGGAAGTAGAGGCATGAGGTATAGATGGCTTTTCAAGGAGTTTGGCTGAGAAAAGGAGGAGAGATATAGCACAAGAAAAAGGAGGAGAGATATAGCACAAGAGCTAGTTGGATTAATTAGTGAGGGTTTTGTCTTGTTTCTTGGTGTGTTTTTTTTTTAAGGATGGGGAAGAGATGAGTGTGTTTGTAGGCATCAGGGAAGGAGCCAGTAGATAAAGATTGAAAATAAAAAAGTAGGTGGGGATAAAGGACAGGGCAACCTGCTGTAGAAGTCAGCTGGGAATTAGCTTTGGCAAGGAGAAGAGTCACATCATCAGGTATAGTGGTGAAGAAGGAGGTAACAGAGGAAATGTCTGAATCCTGTGAGATGAGGTGGGAAAAAGAGTGTCAGTCGTTCACAATCATATCTGATTCCTCATGATCCCATTTGGGGTTTTTTTGGCAAAGATACTGGGGTGGTTTGCCATTTCCTTCTCCAATTCATTTCACAGATGAGGAAACTGAGGTAAATAGGGTTAAATGACTTGCCCAGAGTCACACTGCTAGTAAGTGTCTGAGGTCAGATTTGAGCTCAGGAAGATGAGTGTTCCTGATTCCAGGTCCAGTGCCAACTACCCCTCTAGAAAGCAGATCAGAGATAGGACAGCTATTATTTTCTCCACCACAAAAGAAAGACTTAAAACACAAAAGATTCATAAACACATTGACAAATATTTAAAACATGATGTGGTAACCTACCACTCCTATCGTACTGAGAAGGGAAAAACTCCTTGGAGACTCATGGGTATAATGAATAGGCATATCATTTTCATCTCTGTGACTCAAAGTCCTAATATCCTGGCAAGCTAGAGTGTGACTTGAGCTTTCTTAGTCCTTCCATCAGTAATATCCTCCTAGCAGAGGTCATATTCTCTAAGAAACTGTTTCATAGGTTTCTTCCTGGTGGATAACTAGCACCTAAATCCAGGACCTCCTGACTTCTCAGACTCATGAATTAATACCAAAGCTAGAAGCCCCTCATCTAAGGATCACTGTTTGGTCACCTGTGCTCATGAAAAGAAACACACAGAAGAGGCAGTTAGGCACCCGAAATTCAGACTCAGACTCACCTAGATGAGTACATACAATCACTGCCATGTTTGTGCAATCACAATACTGCCAAAGGGAGAGGAGAGACATCGCCTCCCACCCACCTTACTGGAAGTCTGGGAGAGGCTTCCTGAGTCCTAAGTGACATTCTCCTAGAAGAGGAAAAGAGAGTGAGAGAAGGGACTGAATCACTCCTCTTAGAGTCTCCTGAACTCTTCCTGGTTCAGTGGCCAAATCTACTTGAATCACCTGGAGCCTTCAACTGCACATGACCTTTTTCAGATCGGTGTTGCGTGGGATGGCCCCTGTCCAGCAGGTTGGGGAGCTCTTCCAACTACATTATGTTTATAATTCCTGCCTTGTCTTTTTTCATGAGCATTTATCATATCTTCCTAGCTAGAAAGTTGTATGAGGTTAGGGGAATCCTCCCTAGAACTTGAGCTTTCTCATCTCTAAAATAAAGGAATTAGAAGGGGTGGTCTGTAGGGTCTCTTTTAGCTCTGATAATCTATGTCCTACTGTGACTTGTTTCCTCAGTTGTGGGGATAGAGAAGGGTAAGGGATGAAGAAATGGGAGTGTCTATCTTTTCTTCACCAACCTCGCAAGGTTGTAAGATGCTGTGTAATATGGTGGAAAGAATCCTTGTCAGAAGAACTGGTCTCATTGCCATTAGCAAGTCATAGATTCATAAAAATCCAGAAATAAAAGGGACCTTAAAGATTATGAGGTCCAAGTGCCGCATTTTACAGATGAGGAAGCTGAGGCACAGAGAGATATTCTGTCTTTCCCCTTTTTTTGTATCTCTAGAACTTAGATGTGCAGCACATGTTCTTGTTGCTCAGTCATTCAGTTGTGCCCAACTCTTCATGACCCCATGGACTGTAGCATGTCAATACTTGCCATGGAGGTTTTCTTGGCAAGGATACTGGAAGAGTTTGCCATTCCTTTCTCCAATGGATTAAGGTAAACCGTGGTTAATTGACTTGCCCAGATCATACCGCTAGTAAGTGTCTAAGGCAAGATTTGAATCCAGGTCTTCCCACCTCAGACCCTGATCTCTCCTCATGGAGCCATCTAGCTGCCTCCATCTGGCACATAGTAGGTGCTTGGTTCATGATTGACTGACTTGTTCACAATTATGGGCTGTGTGTGTGTGTATGTGTGTATGTGTGAAAACAAAGGCTAGATCTCAGGTCTCCTGACTTATCCTAGCTCAGTGTTTATGGTATCACTTCACCTACTTTGGATTCAGTTTATTTATCTGTAAAATGTAGAATAGAGTGGACATAGACTTGATTTTTAAAATCCCTTCTTCCAAATACTTGGGAAGAGGAGCGGAGAAAGGGGAATAATGCATTCCTCCACTTGACCACAAGATGGCAGCAAAGTCAGGCTTTATAGTCTTTCTGCACCTTTGGGCTTTGCCCAAGGGTAAACCTCAGGTGGAATAGTTGTGGAAGCATTAGAGATTCAACATTCTTAGAGAATAAGCGTGAGTCATCTGTTATTGTGGTTCTCTCAGGTCAGACCCCTACCCTGGACCTTCCTTGGCTTTTCTGATCATTCAGGGAGAGATCTGGGCACAGTCTGACCTGGTTCCCTTTTCATTGCTTCATGAACAGCAAGGCTTCCCTGGTGAATGGAAGAAGGAGCCTATATGTCTCCTGGGAAAGCACTGCTTTTATCCCCTTGTGCGACTTGTTCTGCCTGATTCCAGTGGATGGAACTCGGAGCCATGGATAGAAGTTACAGAGAGGCAGATTTTGACTTAACACAAGAAAAAAAAATCCTGACAATGACTACCATCTGAAAAAGAACAGATTTCCTCTAGGAGGGAGATGGGCAGGTGTTCATCTAATTGGACATTGGATGACCATGCCTTATCAAGAATATTGTAGAGGGAATTCTTGGTCAAATAATTAGACTACATGCCTTTTAAAAGTCTGTGATTCCATTTTGGACAAATTGCTTCTTGTCTTTGGGCCTTAGTTTCATCAACTGGCAGCAGATTTGGGGTAGTGAATAGAGAACATTTGCTCTGGCATCAGAAGACCTGTCCTGTGTTCAAATGTTCCCCATGCTCCTTGCTTCCTCAATGACTTTGGACAATAACACATTTTCAAAGCACTTTAAACTCTAGTAAGTGCTTTCTTTTCAAAAACTCTGTGAGAAATACAATGCAATATCTCCATTTTATAGATGAAAAAAACCAGGATGGGCTCTAAGAGGTTAAGAGATTTTTACCAGAGATCACAGCTAGTAAGATGCATCCAAAGCAAAACTCAAATGTAGGTTCACCGTCTACTAACTCTCCATCTACTACTTGCTTCAACTAGTTACTGCCTAAAAATCCACCCACCTCTAGTCAATATTTTTTTTAAAAAAAACCAAAACACTAGGGAGATCCTACAATCTGCTAGCTTTTATCCTATATCTCCCCTCCTTTTCTCAGCCAAACTTATTGAAAAATCTGTCTATACTTATTGCCTCCACTTCCTTTCCTTTCAGTCTTTTCTTAACATTCTGCAATCTGGCTTCCCATCTCATCCTTCAACTGAAACAATTCTCTCCAAGGTTACCAGTGGCTTTCTCTCAGTCCCCAACTTTCTCAACCTCTCTGCACTATTTGACATTGCTGATCAACCTCTTCTTTTGAATACTCTATCTTTGGGTGTTCTTTTTCTCCTTTTTGGAGGCAATCAGGATTAAGTGACTTGCCCAGGGTCACCCCGCTAGTAAGAGTCTGAGGCTGGATTTGAACTCAGGTCTTCCTGACAATGCTCCATCCAGTGCACCACCTAGCTGCCCCTCTCTTTGGATTTTCATGATACCGGTTTTTTCTAATCCTTCTCTTCCTCCTCCTCCAAAGAAAGTATCTGGTGCTGAATCATCAGTGACATCATGCCCACCAATTGTTGACGTATTCCATGGATTTGTCCTGGGACTTCTTTTCATCATCACACTTGATGACCTCATCAGCTCCCGGCAGCTTAGTGATCACTTCTATGCAAATAAGGTATAATCTAGTCCTAGTGTCTCTACTGTCCTGAGCTCCAGTCTTACATCATCAACTGCATATTGGACATTTTGAATTAGATGCCCTATAGATGCCCTCACCATGCCCAAGAGAGAACTCATTGTCTTTTGTCCAAAACTCTCTCCTTTCCCCAGTTTTTCTGTTACCATCAAGGGCACCACCCATCACCCCGTTATGCAGGTTTACAACATTAGTGTCGTCCTCAACTTCATACTCTCACTCATCCCACGTATTCAATCAATTTTTGAAATTTGTTTTTGTCTCCACAACATTTCTTACATATATTTCTCACTATTCACAGAGCTACCATCCTATTCCAGGCCATAATTACTTCTCATATGAGATACCTCTGAAATGAGTTGTACTATCTCTGAATTATTGTAATAACCTCATAATTGATCTCCCTGCCTCAAGTCTCTCACCACTCCACTTCATTCTGCACTAAACTGATAAAGTAATTTCCCTTAAGTATATGCATGAACATGTTACTCCCCCACTTAATGAACTCCAATAACTCTCTATTACTTGTAGGATCTAATACAAACTTTAACATTCAAAATCCTTCACAACAGGATACCATCCTACATTTCTAATTTTTTTTCACATTACTCTTCATATACTCTCTAGTCCAACAATATTGACTTACTTTTTGGTCCTTATGAAGACCAAATGAGGCTCTAGTTCCCCTATTTGTGCCTTTGCATTATCCATCCTCCAATGCCTAGAATACTCTTCCTCATCCCCTCTGCCTTTGAAATTCTTCAAGAAGGAAACCTCAAGCACTAGCTTTTGGCTAGGCCTTTCTTGATCCCCACAGATATTAGTGAATTTCCCTCCAAGGTGACCTTACATCTGTCTGCTTTATATGTGTCTCATATGCAGCAGAGGTGGAACAGGCCCACCTAATGGGATATGCTCTGAGTTGCTGTCCAAGGTTCTTTCTGATCACGTTGGAGCTTTGGGGCTGGCTTCTGGCCACGTGTGACTCAGGACTAAGAGACTTGTCCTTTGAGATGATAAATGTCCACTTATTGGCTGTGGAGGCAGAAGAGCTGATGACTCAGTAGATGTCTAAAAAGAAATGACCCCACACTCAGTGCTCTCTCGTTTCCAAGTGATAATTCTTTCAAGACTGTTTGAGCTGCTAACTGAGAGGAGTTTGGGGGTGGGGGTGGGAAGGCAGCTTGCCCTACTTTTCATCCTGGCCTCCATATAGCTATGAGTACATGGCATCTAAAGCATAAGTCTTGTCTAGGCAATCCCGAGCCTAGGTTTGTGCTATTTCTTCTGTATGTATTCTTTTCTGATCTTAGACAAATGAGTATTGATCCCTAGATGAACATGTCCAGGTTTCAAGGTGACCTTGTGAGTTCTAGATGTTTAGAGTCCATCCCATCAGTTTGGAGCAGAATAACAGCAAAAGAGGGAGACCTCAGTGGCTATTTCAGTGCCTTTAGAGAGGATGGTCACTGACAAGAGAATAGGCCCAAGCCTAGACATTTTATCAGCGGACATGTACCAGGAGTTGTTTCCACAATGCAGTGCCAAGGTGAACGTAAAGTGCCTAATTAGCAATTCTGCAAAAGGTTTTATCTTCTGGTGAATTGTAAATATAAACTTCCTAGCAATTTGTAATAGTAGCTATGTTACTGAATCCTGTTTTAAGTTGCCTGTAAAATGCACACTGTGAGACTTGAGTTTTTCATGTACAGGAATAAAATATTCATCTCATACCTAATTCATACCTAAAACAATGAGTATATCTTCACTCCCCTCCCTTGTGAGAAGCCCTAGATGTAAGCCATAATCTAAACTGTAAATGAATTTTTTCTAGGGCAAAGGGAGAGGTTCAAAGTGAATGTTTAATGAACTAAAGATTGTGAGAAAAGGTAGCCTGATCACTCTCATTAGAAGCCAGTTTCCACCAGGACTGAGCCCTGTCCAAAACGTGCCTGGATGCCAGTCCTTGGAATCCAGCAGGGCTTCCTCAATGTTACAGCATATACATGTATGCATACATACACACATACATACACAATGCATATAGACACACATGCATGTGTGTGAATGTATATTGTGCATATAGAGATATATGTGAACACACATGTATGTTGCCTCTATGCATATATATGTATGCATGTAACACACGTGTCTGTCTATATGTGGTTTTCATATACATATAAGTATATGTGTATATATACACATATATAATGTATTTTTTTATTGTGTGTATGTATGTATATGCTATTATCCCCATTAGAACATAAGCTTCCTGAGGGCAAGGACTGTTTCGTTCACATCTAGCTTTGTACCACTAGTGTCCAACAAGATGCCTGGAACATAGTAGTTATATAGATTTGTTTATTTTATGTATATGTATATATGCTTTATAATATATATTTATAAGGATAAATGGGCTTTCTTAATTCAACTCCAGGTTCTGCACTATTTCTATTATATCACATGACCTTTTATAAGTATGTCATTTCACCCTGTTGAGCCTCAATTTCCCAATCTGTAAAATGTGGAAGTTGGACTATGACTTCTAAGGTTCTATTTAGCTCTAAATTTTTTACTGTGTGTGTGATGTAGGTATTTATGTATCTTCAAGATTTCAAGGTCTGTAATTTCATCATTTGCAGGCTCAAATCCTTCACTTTCTCATTCGCTCCATTTCAGTCATGTCTGACTCTTTGTGACCCCATTTGGAGTTCTCCTGGCAAAGAGACTAGAGTGATTTGTCATCCCCTTTTCCAGCTCATTTTACAGATGAGAAAACTGGCAAACAGGGAATCACACAGGTATCTAAGGCTAGATTTTAACTCTGGAAATGAGTCTTCCTGACTTCAGGTCCAGCGCTCTATCCATTGTGCAACCTAGCTGCCTTATATATGTGTGTATGTATATTTGTGTATATGTATGCATGTGCAAGTGTATGTGTAGGTATATGTGTGTGGACTTACTCAGTGGGCTTCAGATACATATAGTCTAGGCAATATGCTTTTCATCTACTTTGTTTCTCTAGTTTAGACGGTGTCTTGGTGTGTTCATGATTTCTTGGTTCATGGCTATGAATTTCACCAAGAAAACTTGATTACATTCCAGGATGTGATGCAATTAGTGCAATGTTACTTGTAATGGAAACAACTAGAGGAGTAGTGTTATGGAACCGGTATAGTGTAACAGAGTGCTGGACTTGAAATGATGAATATCTGCATTCAAATCCTGCCACAGATATTTAAATACTTGCTGATTGATTGACAGATTAATTGATAATCCAGTGAGCTCATGAACAACACTATGGAATACCTTGGTAGATAATGAGCTCCCTGGCATTGAAAGTGTTCAAATAGAAGCAGACTGATCATTTGTCAGGGGTATCATAGAAGTCTCTGATTTAGGGAATGATTGAGGCCTTGAGGCCACATGTGGCCTCCCCTGGTTCCCTAGTCCTGGTCTAGATGATCCCTGGCTTTTCCTTCTAGCTCTGGGAGTGTTTGGTTCTAGATCACAAGAGAAGAGGACCTCGATTTAATATAGAAACAGAGAGATGGCAGACTGAAGTAGGAGCAAGCAATCCATTCCCAGAATTGAATTATTTCTGAACATTCCAGCTTTCTCTAAATTCATCCTGGTTTAGTCCCTATATAAGAGGACCCCCTCTGAAATATACAGAGGAAATAGAAGAATACCTGATCCTTGCCTGAGGAAATATGTAGGAAAAGGGACTTGCATAAAGTGCTAAAATATAACATAATGAAATACAAAAGTCTTGGAGTGATAATGAACTCCTCAGGTAGGATTTCCTGGAGGTGGCGTGCTCACTAGAAGCTCTTCTGGAGCTCGTGGCAAGTTCCCAGAAGCCTGCGAGTTGTTTGTACACCTAAGATCGCATCTGTCAATTCTGTGGTCCTTCCTGGTGTGTGGATGTATAACCTTTGAACACACAAACAAGCTAGAGTCTCTGTTCCTATCTGGCCCTAGACACTCTCTCTGTCTCTCTCTCTCTCTGTCTCTCTCTCTGTCTCTCTCTCTGTCTCTCTCTGTCTCTGTCTCTCTCTCTCTCTGTCTCTCTCTCTGTCTCTCTCTGTCTCTGTCTCTCTCTCTCTGTCTCTCTGTCTCTGTCTCTCTGTCTCTCTCTCTCTGTCTCTCTCTCTGTCTCTCTGTCTCTGTCTCTCTCTGTCTCTGTCTCTCTCTCTCTCTTCTGTGTGTGTGTGTGTGTGTGTGTGTGTGTGTGAATGAATGGATGGATGGATGTGATGAGGCCCCTCCATTCTTAGTCCCTTCTCCAATACCATCATGTATCAGTCCCATATCGTGCTTGATTTCTGAGGTGGGCCTAAGAATAAGTGTCAGTCTATGTTTTGTTTCAGGAACTTGTGTCACAAGATAGCTTGCATCAGTCTATGTTTTGTTTTTAGTGGGGACACCAAAGGATTGCTTAGGGAAGGATTATGTGCCATAGTAGAGAGACTACCACCTTAGGACTTCCTATCCTTCCCTTGCCACTAACTCATTCAGTTTCCTCATCTATCCAAAGGGTATAAAAGCATTTGTCTTATATACCTAACAGCTAGGTTGTCAGGAGCCCCTTCCCTTGTCTCCCTACCCAAGATAGACCCTTAAGCTCTGGCTCATGACAAAGAGGAATGAAGCACCTCCCCACACTCTCAGAGACCCCCTAAATTCTGGCCCTACTTGGCCTTTCACTCCCTGCTTTCTGGGCAGTACCTTTTATCTCTGGTGCCTCTATAGCTCTGAGATCCCTGGGGCCCGCCCAGCCTGGGGAGCTGCTGGTTGCTGATACCACATTCTGCTGAGGCCTAGGTCTTTATCATGAAGCTAAGTAAGGGGGATCTCACAAGCACATTAGAGTCTGAGTTTCTGAGCTGCTAAACTCTCTAGAGGAATCCCCATCGACCTGTATGATGTTCCCTCTTTAGATGAGGGTAAGGCTACTTCCATGTGGAACCACCCAGGGAAATAAGTAGAAACTGAATGGAAGAAAATTCAGATTCCCCACTGCCTAGTCAATAATGGTGCATTTACTTATCCCATGAATGGAGGCTAGGTGAGCTCCCCTCCCTGAACTCTTAAGTCACCCTCAGATAAGCAGATAAGATGGCACAGTGCAAAAAGTCAGGATCTTAGGACGCCTTGGCATTACTCCTGGCTCTGCCTGCCATCAGGTCCCTGTGTGACTCTCTGCAAATCACTTTCCATCTCTAGCTCTTAGATTCCTCATCTGTAAAATGAGGGGGTCTAGACTTGACAATTCCTTCCAGCTAGGATGTCCTATCATTCCAAACTTCTTTTTCTCAGGTCTAGAGAGCCTGGAATCGTCTACAGGCAAAGCAAACAAACAAATAAAAAAAGGTAGAAATGCTGGCTCTGCTCCCTGGAAGGGGGTTGGGAGAGGCAGCTTGGCTTTCTTCCTGGGCTGGCCTGTGATGTGTTCTCAGCTCTCAGTCAGTGTGACCTTGGGTAAGGTACTTGCCCTTTCTGTTTCTTTCAGGCAGAAGGTTAACCCTGGACATTTTCTGGTGGTCAAGGGCTTGAAAATCCTTAAACGAAAGACTGTGGTAGTACCTACCATTCACAGGATTCCATAGCACTTTGGAGAAGCAACCAACATCGCCAAGGAAAGGGAATAGCCATGGGGTAGGGGTCCTCTCTCTTCTCTCTAGAAAAACTTTGGAATAACATAGGAAATCTTGTCTGGTAGGAGGAAGAAGGCCCACCAGAGGGCTAGAGGGGAGGATTGTTCCAGAGAGTTTGTTACTGGGCCACAAGTGCTGTCTCTTCCATGAAGCTTTCTATAATTACTTTGGTCAAGGAAAGTGGAAAAGAAGAGTTGGAAGAGGGGAGGTTAGAGGTTTTGGAAGCTAGAGGTTACAGTTGAATTGATTTTGATTCAGACCTCTATTAAAAACTAGCCTAGCACATTGTTGGAAATAGGAAAATAACTGATAAAGGGTAGGTCACATACTACTCAGCCCTGGATACACATAAATTACTGTTTTTTATTTGAGATATTTGGATAAGAGGTGTAGCCCATTTGACTTAAGCTCCCATCCCAACTCAACCAAGAACTTTTAGTCATCTAAGTTCAGTTTTCAACAACTAGGAGACCAAAGGAAGGACATGTATTGAGAGGTAGCTTACTACAATGGAAAGGAGGTGAATTTGGATCCAGGGTACCAGGCTTGAAATCCCAGATCTGCTACCTCCTAATCACACTAATTCCTTCACTTCTCTGGGTCTCAATGTCTGTACAATGTGAGGGTCAGACTAGAAGATCCTTAAGATCCCTTCCAACTCTAAATCCATGATCCTTTCATGATAGGTCAAAATAGAGAATGCTATCTAAACTAAAACAATTTGTAAAGAAATAGGGAAAAACCACACTCCAAGGAGTCAAATCTCATCCCCGAATGAACAATGGGAAAAATTATCTCCTCCAAGACTTACAGTTTAGTATTGGAAGAACATAGCAAAGACTCTGGTGCAGCTGGACCAAAGGTTAGGGTTTGATACACCATCTGGATTTCCTGTCAGTGGTCTCCCCACTCTCAGTTGTAAAAAGGGGTACAGAGGTTTCCCTTTCTTGCCTTTCCCCTACCTTCTCTCAGCAACAGAGGAGAAGACACACCTGCTTACTCTGGGTGCTACCATAATCATCTTCGCCTTTGCCTCCACCTAGCGTCTCTACCTTCTCAGAAGACTCCCTAGCTCTCCTGATACAATTATCCTTAGCTATAAGCGCACAATCTCATAGGAATTGAAGTCCTGGGAGCTTTGATCACGTCCATCCTTAAGACTCAGGGTGTTCTGGGAAATGACTTTCCTTCAGATGTGCCCCTGAGAAACCTAGTAGGTTCCTCCAGATGTGCCCTTATTTCTATGAAATAAGGTATTTATTAAAGCAAATGAAGAAGGCAAGGGTGAAAAGTCTGCAAAAACTGTCGCTCATTCTTTTCAGGCATCTCCAACTCTTCATGACCCTTTTGGGGGTTTTCTTGGCAAATATATTAAAGTGGTTTTCCCTTTCCTTCTCCAGTTCATTTTATAGATGAGGAAACTGAGACAAAAGGCTTAAATGACTTGCATTAGGTCACACAGCTAGAAAATATCTGAAGTCGTATTTGAATGCAGGTCTTCCTGACTCAAGGCTCCATACACCTGCAAAAATGCAGACAGGAAATGATTCATCTAAACAAACGTGCATTAAATACCTATAGTATATGGAGCAGTAACTGTCTCACGAATGATTATGGATCTCCTTGAGGAGATTCTAAAGTGTTCTGGGTCTTGATGCAATCAGCACAATGTCATCCACAAGCAGTAGCACATACCGCACATCCTTCTTCAGTTTGGATTCTGTCCAGGACACACTCCATGATGATGGCAAATGTGTTTGGTGAGCATGCCTCTTTCTGGTTTATGGATCACTTAACATTAAGGAGAGAAAGCTAGCTTGTCTTTGGGAAATTGCAGAGTGATGTTAATGACCCTAAGCTTCCCTCTGAAACAAAAGCCTATCTTTTTTATTACAATGTATTTTTTCAGTGATGCTATATGACTTCCAAATCTTAGAATAACATAGCATTTAAACATTTAAAGTTGAGGCTCACCCAAATGGCAAGGGAAAAGATCATGATGGCCGAAAGTACGTTGCAACATATCACCTATAAAGAATTTTATAAGAGAAGTCTATGTCATCATAAGGGTGTACAACCAGAAAAGGAGGTAGACCAGTCATGTAGCAAGAGGTAGGGGTAGCTGACAGGCAGTCTATGGCGTCCACAAAACTGCAAGAGATCTAGAGGAACACGTTCAACCAATCTCCTATAAAGAATTTATGGAAGGACAAGAGTCACGTTTATGGAAGGACAAGTGTGGATGGTTTGTTTTCTGTGTCATAATGAGTGTGGATACACCAAAGTATTGAAATTTACTGAGTATCATGGCAGGTATTAGAGGAGATACAATGTTTAAATAAGATACAGACCTCACCTGTCTGGAGCTTGTATCCTCATAAAGAAATAAATATAAATACAGGTAACAGGTAAAATAGAACATGTTAAGTTTTAGGAGAATCCAGATATGAGTAATTTAAAAAGGAAAAAAAATCAATCCTATGTAAGGGGATAAAAAAGACACAGAAGAGGTGTTAATAGAGTTGGGTCTTGAAGGAATGATATAACTTCAGGAGGTAGAGATTTGGGTCGGGGTAGAAGTGAGAAAGGAGTCCATTCTAGGCAAAACAAATGACCCATACAAATGTTTAGAGACAGAGGAGTACAAGATGAGACTGAGAATGGCTGGTTGTCCTGTGTAGGTTGAAGGTAGAGTGGATGAATGGCAATAATACAGCAAAACAAAGTTTGAAAGGTAAAAAGAAGCCAGAATTCAGAGGACAATAAAGGATAAGTGAAGGAGTTCCACCTTTATGATAAAAGCTATGGACAAGGAAGATCTTGGAGCAAGGACTTGGAGCAAGGAAGTAGGAAGATTATTTTGATACTTGTGTGAAGTATCGATGAAAAAGTGGGAGCCTGGAGGCAGGGAGACCAATTAAGAGGTTGCAACACTAGCCTTAGAAAAAGGTAGAAGAGAAACGTATAGAAGTTAAAAGCACAGAGATTTGCGCTTGATAAGATAGCTACTAGAAGGGAGAGCATCTTCTGGAAAGGTCCATGCCTCTCCAAATCATTTTATCTTGGGTGTATTTACTGATTCTTCTACTGAAAGAATCCTTTGCTTTCTTCTTCCCTTCCTTCCTTTAGTTTTCCTTCCTTCTTTCCTTTCTTTTTTCCTTCCTCCCTTCATTTCTTTCTTCTTTCTTTCCCTTTTTTCTCCCTCCCTTCTTTCCTTTTTCCTTCCTTCCTTCATTCCTTCCTTCTTTCATTCCTTCCTTCCTCTCTCCCTCCTTTACCAGATTGACTTTCCAAAGGTCATAATGAATTGCTGCTGTATTCACAATTCAAACGTATCTCTTGGCTCTAAGTCCAGGGATCTTTCCACTACATGGCATTCACTACCTTCACATTCAGTGGAGACCATGGGGTAAGTGCAGTGGAGACCATGGCAAGCAGTACAGACAAGAAATCCTAGCCAAAGTAACAACTGAAAAGGATGATGCAGTCACTGAAAGAACCAAAGCCAAGAAGGAGTCAGGCCCATTTGGAATGTCTCTCGGTAGGATAGTAGGGTGGGCAAGATGCTTTTGAATTTCCCTTTACAACCTGCTATCTTCTGTAATTACTCTATAGATGAAATCCTGAGTTGCCCTCAGAGAAGAGAGATGTGGTTTACAAAGGGACCATCTTGTTATTTCAGCCCAACCTACAATATGGAAATAGCATTCAGGTACTCAGGAGCATAAGAGATCCTTTTCCCTGGCCTCTGGCCTAATAGACATGGATACTAGTAGTTTGGAAACAGCCCTTGCTCTAGGTCCCAAATTCTTCATTCAGTCCTTGAATAAGTATTTGTAGAACACTTATGGACAAATGTTTTGTCATTAACTCACAGTGTGACTTCGACTTAGTCTATGTGGGAGCAAGTCTCTGAGTCTCAATTCATATATCTGTATAACAGAAATCTCTACCTCCCTCACAGGGTTCTAATGCATAATGTGAATTGTTGTGAATGTTACGATGAACATAATAGTACAACCTAATAATAGTGCACCCCAATCAAGGAGTTTGCCGTCTAGTTATGGAGACAAATTATTTATACATAAAGTCATTTTATTATAATACTTATGTAACTTGGGTTTATACCAAGTACACTCATATATTCTAAATCTGCTTCTAGTGAACCATGTCAGAGATATGACTTCAAGACTGGTAACGGGAGATAACGAAGAACTCCCAAATTGATGGCTAAGCTGAAGAAGCTAATGACCCTGTAGATGTACAAAAGGAGTGTCCCTCTCTATTTCTCTCTTCCTATTCAGCTGTGCTCTAAGCTTTGACTCTCCAGGTGGCCAAACTCTTTCCTGATTAGGCAATCCCCAAGAGAGATTTGTCCCAAGGACCTTGTGAGTATGAAAGATATAGAAGTCTCTGAGTAAATCAGAACTGTCCCATCAGGACAGTTGAGGTTATAGCAATGGCATGAGCAAACTGGCAGCAAAGGAAGCCTCTGCATAGGAGAAGGCATCCACCAGAAAGAAGGTTTGCTTGGCTTGGGTATTTCAGTATAAAGTACAGACCAGGAGTTATAGAAGGTGGCAGTTGAGGTAAACATCTAGCATGGTTAATTAGCAGTCCAGCAAACTGTCTTATGTCCAGATGAGGTTTAAGGAACAGCCACCCAACAGTTTATAACCATAGTTACAAGTTATTAAGTCCTATTTAAATTACCCTGTTAATACACGTTCTGATTCTACATTGTTGTCGCTCAGTTGTTTTCAGTCATGTCCAACTCTTTGTGACCCCATTCGGGGTTTTCTTGGCAGAGATACCAGAGTAGTTTGCCATTTCCTTCTCCAGTTCATTTTACAGATGATGAAACAGAGGCCAAGAGGGTTAAGTGACTTGCCCAGGGTCACACAGTTAGTATCTGAAGCTAAATTTGAGAATTCAAATCTTGCTGACTCCAGGCCATGCACTCTTTCTCCTGCACTATTCAGCTGCCCCCATGTTTAGTATTTATTTTTGCAAAGGAATAAGCTACCTGTCCCATATCTGATTCATACTGTACTTTGAGTACCTTTGTTACGTTTTCTTTTAGGGGGACAACTTTAAACTTGAAAAACATAACTATCATGATGATTAGTACCATCCTCAGATACTTGGGGTATGGGGTTGTTAATGAGTCAAACAGTATGAAAATGAAGAGCTTAATCCCCCTAATTAGAAATCAGGCTTCCCCAGAGTTGAATAGGTTCACAGACTGGAGTGGATGGATGCAGAACAAGGAATTCTGAAAGACTCCAGCCCCTGTGGGCCCAGCTGAGTGATTTCTTTCTGCTAGGCTTATCCAGTCACTTCTGGCTATATTTGTAAAATGAAATGCCAAGGGCATGCTTGCCAACGGATGTAAGAAAATGAAATAAACATGTACAATACTTTGTAAACCTTTAAGTGTTATATAAATGTGATTTTTATCATTACTATTATTAAAAGCATATAAACATTCATCCATTTCTCTCCTTCCTTCCACTACAAACATCTTGAATAAGTGATTTATAATCATCACCTACACTCCCTTACCACCCACTCTTTCCTAAACTCGCTACAAACTATTTTCTGTCCTCTTTATTTTACTGAAAATGTGCTTGAGTGCCAGTGATAACTTCTTAATTTCGAAATCCAGTAGCAATTTTCCTTGACTCCTATAACATTTAACACACTCTTAAAACTAGCTTTTTCCTTAACTTCCCTCCTACCTGAGTGCGCCTCAGTGACCTTAGAACAGAATGGAACAATTCTAGTTAGAACTAGAAGGAAACTTGGAAGCTAGATTATCAGAACGATATAGAACCTTAGTACCTAAAACAGTTCTGGATAGTGCTATAGAACAAATGTCAGAGCTAGGAACTATAGGATATAGAACATAGAATATCATAGCTGGAGAGGACCTTAGGACCTAGAATAAAATAGAAGGTACCATAGAATAGGATGTTAAAAACTCATAGAAATGAGCCATGAACTGCACCTTAGGATCTCTGCAGGCCTTAGAATGACTTGAAAACCACATATTAACATGATTTATGTTTTGCCATATTTTTATTTATTTAGTTAAGTATTTCCCAGTTACATTTTAATCTGCTTCCCTCTGTACTTGGGAATGTTGTGGGCCACACGCCGCTCAAGGGTCAAGTTGGACGTCTCTGACACAGGATGTCAGAGCTGGAAGAGACTTCAGAGATAATTTAATCCAATCCCCTCATTTTATAAATGAGGAGAATATAAGTGAATGAGTTGAATTGAATTGAAAGTTTATCACAGAACTGGCACTAGAACTCGGGCCTCCTGGTTCCCAGTCCAGTGTGCTTCTTACATGGGCATGTCTAGCCCTGTTTAAGTGTCTGAGGCTAGATTTAAACTCAGACCTTCTTAATTCCAGGCCTCCTATTCTATCCACTGCTGCCCCCTCTCTTATTTGCATACCCTGTTTTAATACTGGCAGAACCTTTTCACAGACTGCCTAATTCTGTGGAGCTGGTTTGGATACTATTTCCCTCTGATCTCAGAACCTTCTGCTCCTGATTAAGCAGAAGGTTCTGACTCCCCCAATGGGGCTTGTCTGCCCTAAGTGCCCTCTCCTGGCACTCTACTCCCCCAATCCCCACCCCCATCCTATACTGCCCTAAAGCAGTGTAAAAGCTGGCACAGCATTTTACTTTATAGCCCAGGGCCTGCTGCTCCGATCCGCTGACCAGCTGCTGACAGAGGGAAACTAGGCAGCTGGAAGGAGGGGCAGAGAGGAGGGGCAGAAGCAGGAGTCCCCCCACCCCCAGCCAGAGACCCAGGGGAAAAGCTAAGCTTGTCTTTCATGACACAGGATGGGAAGGCCCAAAGTTCCTGCTAGGCCTCCTCTTAGAAAAGAGACAGAGAATTCTAAGACAGGATCTCAGATTTTCCCTACCCCTCACCCAGCCACCTCACATCTCTGCCCTCCTGGAGTGCATAGTCATATTAGAGATACCAAATACATACCTGGAGCTATTAAGGGACACTCTAATCAAATGTCTTCCTCTTCATTCCCACAGCCTCCTCTCACCTGGACAGCTGTGACAGATCCCAACCTGGTCCTCCTCACTCCAGCATCTCCCCAACCAGGTCATCCTGCACATAGGTGAATTGTTTAAGTCACACTTTCATAGCTCTTAAAGGTTAGAAAATGCTTCCCTCATAACAACCATCTCAGATAGGTAGTGCAAGTGTTATTGGATCACGGGACAACCTTAGACGCCATGGAATTCAACCTCCCCATTTTACAGATGAGGAAACTGAAACTGATAGAGGCCAGAGTCAAGGCAAGGCAATAAGCATTTATTAAGCACTTACTAAGTATCAGTGATACTTAGGAAGGAACTAAAAACAGGAACAAAAAGGAACTGAAAAACTAGAATTGGGAGAAGGTGGGAATGGTATGCACCACAAAGTCCAGCAAGCCTTGAAACTTGGTTGGCAGGGAGAAACTAGAATTGGGAGAAGGTGGGAATGGTATGGACCACAAAGTCCAGCAAGCCTTGAAACTTGGTTGGCAGGGAAAAACTAGAATTGGGAGAAGGTGGGAATGGTATGGACCACAAAGTCCAGCAAGCCTTGAAACTTGGTTGGCAGGAGAATGAAGGTTGGCTAGCCGGGGTCCTCACCCAAAATGGAGGCCCCCAGAAGAAATTACCAGTGAGAGAAGGGAATCAGCATGGTGGGGGGGATGTTCTAGTGGGAGAAGGTCATAAGGATAGTTAGATGTTCCAGGGTGAAGCGGTCCCAGCGGCTAAGGGAGTTTCTAGGATGAGATTGCATCTGAGACTGAGATAGGAATTAATTGAGGTCTCCTTTGCTTCACTCAACTGTCTACCAGCCACCTACACTTATCTCCATTTTTCAGTAAAACAAAACAAAAAACAAAGCCAACCCCTGCCCCCCGCCAAAATAAAAACTCTCAGAAGTTTATTTGAGAAGTTTATCAGGATTTTTTTTAAGACTGGGGTTCTGGGGGCAGCTAGGTGACTCAAGGGATAGAGCACTGATCCTGGAGTCAGGAGGACTTGAGTTCAAATCCAGCCTCAGACACTAGCTGTGTGACCCTAGGCAAATTCACTTAACCCACAATTGCCTCCCCCCACCGAAAAAGAAAGAAACTAAAGAAAAAAAACCAAACCAAAAAACCTCAGAGGCTCAGAAAAGCTAAGTTTATTACCCATAGCCACCCAGCTAATAAGCATCCGCAGAAATAAAACTCAGATCCCTTGGTCCCAAATCCATAGCCTCTCAGTCATCTAGTCTAGTGGTATCAAACTCAAATAGAAAGGGGGAGTCACTAATTAGGGGCACTAATTTATATGTAAGTCTCCCAGAAGCCTAGCATGTTGACTTTGTTTTAAAATGAAATGTTATCTATGTTTTATTGCAGTTTGCATTTATTTGATAAGCTATTTATTACCCAATTACCTTTTAATCCAGTTCAGGCCACACCCTGGAGTGGCAGGACAGACACCTTTGATCTAGTGTAACCTCATTTAATTTGTACAAAGTAATTTTTCCATTGTAAAGGTCTTACATTGTCATTTTGCATGCTCTTTGCTGCACTGATAAAAGTTTAATCTCAATATGGTACTGAAGGCCATCCACAATCCTACCACAATCAGCCCTTTCAAGCTTTATTTCTTGTCTACATAGTCTGTACTCAGTCAAACTGAGCTAGCTGTCCCCTGTCCTCCATGTGACCTCTTGTGATCTCTCCCCTCTGTGCTTTTGCTCACCCCTAGAACATCACTTGTTCTCACCTTTTCCTGCTGGAGTTTTCTCCGTATTTCAAGGACTAACCCAAAAGCTATTTCCTCCATCAAGTGGCCCCTTATTCCCACCACTTGGAAATATCTTCCTTGTCCGACCATCCAAAGAAACTTGTTCATGCTTCTGAATGCATTTAGAGTTACAGGACTCATCAGTATCCAAAACAGACCTGTTGTTCTCTACTCTGGTCAAGTAATCATTCGACAAGCATTTATTAAATCTCTACTATGTAACTTGTCCTGTTTTGGGTATTGAGAGTACAATGACAAAAATAAAACTGTATCTGGCTAGAAGGCTTACCTTCCATTATCAAGGAAAACAACATGTACACATATAATTATGGACAAAATCAAGGGTGTACTGGAGCAAGCCAATTGTTAAATTTTCAATGTAAGCATTTACATCTCAGAAATTGACAAATACTACACCTCAGGGCTACATTTGTTTTTTTGGCTTTCTGTCTAGATTTAAGAAAGTGATGGAGAAAATATTAATAATGAGAACTAAACTTAAAAAGTGTTCCATCCACACATTTTTCCTGTGAACCAGTTCTTAAGCATTTACCAGCATACCTCTAGACAAAAATAAATATATAGAAGGTTACTAGTGGTAGTTAGGGGGAATAGGAAGGGCTTTATGTAGATGGTGGAACTGGGACTAAGGTATGAAGGAAACTAAATGAAGGTACAGTACAAGGTGAAAATAAAGACGCAACATACTTTGGGCATGGGGGAGAACCAATAAAAAATAGAATGTTATATTCAAGGGCATAGCAAAAAAGCCATCTCATTGAATTGTGGAGGGCATGGAGGAATGCCCTCTAAATGGATGGGTATAAAGTATTCAGGATGTAAGTGGTCTTACATGTCAAATAGAGAAATTTGTATGTGATCCCAGAGGGGAGGGGATCTAGAGCATCCTGGAACAGTGAGGTAACACAGTGAACCCCATGCTTTATAAGTATCATTTTGTCCTCTCTGTACAGCTGAGATATCAAAGATGCCCCTAGTAAGGGGACCTGCAAAACTCCCCAAGTGGGCCAGCATCAGATTAAAATGTAAATGAGAAGTTCTTAAAAAAAATAAAGCTATAATATAACATAGATACATTACATTTTTAAACTAAGTCAACATGTGACCTGCAAGGATCCTTGTGTATGATTAAGTGGCCCCCATTCCTATGTGAGTTTGACACCACTGATATAGAGGGTCGTTTAGAGAAGAGAGAAACTTTAATCAGGGAAACCAGTGAAAAGACTATTGAAGTAGTCCAGGTAAGAGTTGATAGAGTCCTGAACCAGGATATTGACTGTGTGAGTAGAGAGAAGGGGACAGATGTGAGAGATATTGTGAAGGTATAATCAAAAAAGTCTTGTGAAGAGTCAAGGAAAACTCCAAGGTTGCTAACCTTTGTGACTGAAAGGAGGGTGATGACAGCTAGGTGGTTCAGGGGATAGACCACTGTCCCTGGAGTCAGGAGGACCTGAGTTCAAATCCAGCCTCAGACACTTACTAGCTGTGTGACCCTGGGCAAGTCACTTAACCCTAACTGCCTCCCCCAAAAAAAGAAAGAAAGAAAAAGACTGGACCTCCCTATCTCACCTAGGCTGGAAGTACAGGCCATTTACAGGCCCAGTCCTGATACTGATCAGAATAGAATTTTTGACTTGCTCCATTAGACAGACCATATACACCACCCCACCCTCACCTTCCTGGTACTTACTGAAATTGGTGCCAAACTTCAGATACCTAATTAGTTTTAGCCCAATATAACTCAGAATCAAGCAATTCATCAGGCTCAGTCTCCCCTATAGCAGATATTGTAAACATGCACCACAGCAGAGGAATAGGAAACTTTGGAAGAAGAGTGGGTTTGGTGAGTAAAAAGTTGTGTTTTGGAGATGTTGAGATTGAGTTGAGATATTCCGTGTGGCCAGGAGGCAGATTGGCACTCAAGAGAAAAATCAAGGTTGGAGATATGAAGTTGAGCCATTAGTTATAGAAACTGAATGTATGGGAACAAATGAGGTCACCGAGAGAATATAGAAAAAGAAAAGAAAAGGGCCAAGGATAGCATACTTTAAAAGAATCTGGGGAAGGAGCCAAGATGGCGGAGTAGAAAGACTCACTGTATGCTAGCTCCGAACCCACAGCCCATAAATTTCCTGTAAAAAGAACTCCCCACAAATTCTGGAGCAGAGCAAGCCGTGCAGAAACGCAGTAGAGGAGATTTCCGTTCCAAAGAGCCCTGGAAAGTTATCCCCAGGGGTCCATCATGCTCCGAACACAGAGGGCACTGCCCTGGCCGCGCCGCCCCACAGGAGCAGATCCGAGCAGGCTTCAGGGACGGAATCTCCGGCAGCTGCGAAGGTCCCTCCTCCCACAGGCGCTACAGGTCAGTGAGAGAGACTTCTGGGCTGGCCAAGAGGGGAGTGGGGTGTCTCCATGACTCAGGCCCCCTCAGGAGGAAGCGGCAGAGGCAGCGGCAGAGGCAGTGGCAGTGGTGGCCCGGGACTCCCCAAGCAGGCAGGAGCTCAGGGCCATTACCGAAGGTCTCTGCATAAACTCCCTGAGGGAACTGAGCCTGGGAGGAGGCCCTGCCCTGACTGGAGCACCAGAACTTAAGCTCACATTAAATAGCAGCTGCACCTGCCGCGGAAAGCCCATTTGAGTCTCAGACCCCAAGCACTAGCTGGGCAGATCTAGGCAGGGGTGGACAGGAATCTCAGAAGTCAAGTAACTGGCTGGGAAAATGCCCAGAAAAGGGAAGAAAAATAAGACCATAGAAGGCTACTTTCTTGGTGGACAGATGTTTCCTCCTTTCCTTTCAGATGAGGAAGAACAATGCTTACCATCAGGGAAAGACATAGAAGTCAAGGTCTCTGTATCCCAAACATCCAAAATAGATATCCAGTGGACTCAGGCCATGGAAGAGCTCAAAAAGGATTTTGAAAAGCAAGTTAGACAGGTGGAGGAAAAACTGGGAAGAGAAATGAGAGAGATGCAAGAAAAGTATGAAAAACGGGTCAATACCTTGGTAAAGGAGACCCAAAAAAATGCTGAAGAAAATAACACCTTGAAGAATAGGCTCACTCAATTGGCAAAAGAGGTTCAAAAAGCCAATGAGGAGAAGAATGCTTTCAAAAGCAGAATTAGCCAAATGGAAAAAGAGGTTCAAAAACTCACTGAATTTAATAGTTCTCTCAAAATTAGAATGGAACAGATGGAGGCTAATGACTTTCTGAGAAACCAAGAAATCACCAAACAAAACCAAAAGAATGAAAAAATGGAAGAGAATGTGAAATATCTCATTGGAAAAACAACTGACCTGGAAAATAGATCCAGGACAGACAATTTAAAAATTATGGGACTACCTGAAAGCCATGATCAAAAAAAGAGCCTAGACATCATCTTTCATGAAATTATTAAGGAAAACTGCCCTGAGATTCTACAACCAGAGGGCAAAATAAGTATTGCAGGAATCCATCGATCACTGCCTGAAAGAGATCCAAAAAGAGAAACTCCTAGGAACATTGTGGCCAAATTCCAGAGTTCCCTGGTCAAGGAGAAAATATTGCAAGCAGCTAGAAAGAAACAATTCCAGTACTGTGGAAATAAAATCAGGATAACACAAGATCTAGCAGCTCCTACATTAAGGGATCGAAGGGCATGGAATAGGATATTCCAGAAGTCAAAGGAACTAGGACTCAAACCAAGAATCACCTACCCAGCAAAACTGAGTATAATACTTCAGGGGAAAATATGGTCTTTCAATGAAACAGAGGACTTTCAAGCATTCTTGATGAAAAGACCAGAACTGAAAAGAAAATTTGATTTTCAAACACAAGAATGAGAAGAAGCATGAAAAAGTAAACAGCAAAGAGATGTCATAAGGGACTTACCAAAGGTGAACTGTTTACATTCCTACATGGAAAGACAATATTTGTAACTCTTAAAACTTTTCAGTATCTGGGGAGTTGGTGGGACCACACACACACGCACACATACATGTACACGTGTGTGCACACACATACACACATGCATACACACACAGAGACAGAGAGCACAGAGTGAATTGAATAGGATGGGAACATATCTTAAAAGAAATTAAGGTAAACGGTGAGAAAGAAATGTAGTGGGAGGAGAGAGGGTGAAATGAAATGGGGTAAATTATATCTCATTCAAGAGGCAAGCAGGAGACTTTTTAGCGAGGGGAAAAAGAGGAGAGCTGAGAAAAAAACATGAAGTTTACCCTCATCACATTCGACTAAAGGAAGGAATAAAATGCACACTCTTTTTGGTATGAAAACCTATCTTACCATACAGGAAAGTGGGGGAGAAGGAGATAAGCAAGGTGCGGGGGAAGAAGGTAGGGAAGGCAATGGGAGGAGGGAGCAATTTGAAGTCAACACTTGGGGAGGGACAGGATCAAAAGACAGAATAGAAACAATGGGGGCAGGATAGGATGGAGGGAAACACAGTTAGTCTTACACAACACGACTATTATCAAAGGCATTTGCAAAACTACACAGATAGGGCCTATATTGAATTGCCTGCCTTCCCAAAGGGAATGGGTGGGGAGGGAGGGATGGGGAGAATTTGAAACTCAAAGTTTTAGGAACAACTGTTGAGTATTGTTCTTGCTACTAGGAAATAAGAAATACAGTTAATGGGGAATAGAAAGTCATCTGACCCTACAGGAGAAAAGAGAAGATGGGGACAAGAGAAGGGAGGGATGATAGAAGAGAGGGTAGATTGGTGATAGGGAAAATTAGAATGCTCAGTGTATTGGGGTGGGGGGAAGGGATAAAAGGGGAGAAAATTTGGAACCCAAAATTTTGTGAAAATGAATGTAAAAAGTTAAATAAATTTATATTTAAAATAAAATAAAAATAAATAAAAGAATCTAATACTTTATGGGTATTCAAAACTGAGTAATATAAATATTATTTGTGAAATACTTCAATTATATATAGTTATAGTTAAACCACACCTGGAGTACAGTGCCCATTTCTGGGTGCCATGATTTAGGAACGTTGTGGGGGTCTGGCACACGCACAGAGTGCAATCGTTTTTTTTTGGTTGATTCGATTTCCTCACATGGAAAAGACTGAGGAGGCTGCTGCCAGAAGAGTTATAATGACAAGTAATGCAAGTACCTTGGAGTGACTGTGGAATGTGAATAGACATTTTATAACTGGTAGGCTAACTACGTAGTTAGGAGGAGCCTTTTTTTGGAAATTTGTCCAGAGGAGAACAATCAGGCTGATAAAAAGAGTAGAGGCTACATGAGAGTTGCATGGGAGAACTGGGAATGTTTAACCTAGAGAAAAAATTATACAGATGGACATGACAACTGTCTTCAAGTATTTAAAGTGCTGGGTTGTTCCCTTTGTTATCTGATGGCCAAGTTAGGAGCAACTGGGGGATGGAGAGTTTCAGAGAGGCAAATTTAGCTCAATACAAGGAAAAGTAATGCTCACTTTGGCAGCACATATGCCAAAGCTGGAATGATACAGAGAAGATTAGCATGACCCCTGAGCAAGGAAGACATACAAATTAGTGAAGTTTTCCATATTTTTTTTTGTTTTTCTCATGGTTTCTCCCATTTATTTTAAATCTTCTATGTAACATGACTAATGTGAAAATGTGTTTGATAGGAATGTATATATAGAGCCCATATAAGATTGCACGCTATCTTGGGGAGGGAGGAGGAGAAAATTTGGAACTTATGGAAGTGGTTGTTGGAAACTAAAAATGAATAAATTAATAAATTTTGGAGGAAAATTTTAAAAATATATGAGAAAAAGTGTTCTCAAAAAACTGTCCAATGTAGAATGAGCCCTTAGGAAACCCCAAAGGTAGTGGGTTGTCCATTGCTAAAAGTGTTTGAGTATAAGTGAGATGATCAACTGTCTAAGGATCTGCTGAGAGGGATCTACTGATCCAGCATGAGTTGAACCTTTCAAGGTCCAATCCAGCTCTGAGCTTCTATGTCATGTCGTATTTATTTGTAAAGATCTCTTGTTCCCCCTACTAGATTATGTACTTCCTGAGGCAGGGACAGAATCGTTCATTTTTATATCCGCTACAGAACCCAACATAGGGCCTTGAACATAGCAAATGCTCAAGAAGTATTTCTTAATGAATGAAATGATTGTAAAGGACAAGGTCAATTAGGGGGTACAGTGGATAGCACTGGACTTGGAATCTGGAAGACCTGAGTTAAACCTTGTTTCAAGACGTGTACTAGCTGTGTGACTGGGGGCAAGTTATTTAATCATTTCAGCCTCAGTTTCCCCATCTACAAAATTGGAGTAATAATAGCACCTACCTTATAAGGTTGTTGTGAGAATCAAATAAGATAAGAGTGCTTTGCAAATCTTTAAAGTTGTGTAAATATTAGATATGATGATGACAGCTGATGATGATGATGATAAGGAAAAAAAAGAAGACAATTCACTGTAGCAAGGCTTTCTAAAGGAGGGGGGATTATGCTCTGCCTTGACAGAAGGACTGGGGCAGAAAAGAGAATGTGCAAGACTCTTAGGAGAGCCCCAAAGAGCCCTGGACTGAGCACCAGAGGTCTGGGTTCTAATCCTGACTGCCATACACTGTGATTGGGGAAAGTTATTTGCTCTCTAAAAGTTTTAATTTTCTTATTTGTAAAATAAAGGAGTTGGACTATATAGATTATTTTGAACTCTCACATTTTCTATGATTTTAAGTTCCCTGAAAACAGAGACTATGTCTGAATCATCTCTATCTGACCCCTGTCTAGGTGAGTACAGGGTGCATAGAATATGATTTTAAGTTCCCTGAAGACAGAGACTATGTCTGAATCATCTCTATCTGATCCGTTTCAAGGTGAGTACAGGGTGCACAGCATAAAGTCAATACTTGTTTGTTGACTGAAGGTCATTTCTTCACAGACTCACCCTGATCCCCTGACAGGGTGCTTCTAACCAAGTCCAGGCCAAAGCAAGTTGCCTAGGAGCCCTGTCTGAGAGTATCCTTCCTCCTCCCCAAGCTTGGGGCCTGCCCCTGGGCCACTTCCCAGAGGTTCTAGTGGTTCACTCCTGGTTTCTGGGAAGATGAGGAAAGGTTCCTTGTCGTCAGTCCATTGTCATCATCCCTGACCTGGTTTACACTTTTCTTGGAACAAGGCTTTTGGGACTGTCCCTTAGTTATGGGCGGCTGTGTATCTGATCAGAGTCCAGGCTGATTCAGAAATCAGAGAATTTAGAGCTAGAAAGAATCTCCAGGTCCCTTCATATAACACAGAATCTAACATGGAACTTAGAATGTCAAAATTTGAAAGGACTTTAGATCATAAAACCAAGTATGTTAATGTGGGAAAAACTTGAAACATAGAATGTTAGAGCTGGAAAAAGATCTTTAAGATGATCTCATTCAAGTCTCCTGTTTAACAAATCAGATACTGAGGCCCAGAGAGATTAAGGGATTTGCAAAATGTCATACAGAGTTAGTGACAGAGCTGGAACTCAAATGCAGGTATCCTGAATTCTAGACTGCCCTTTGCCCTGTCTCTCTTAAACCCCCTCTTCTAAAATGAGAAAGGGGAGAAGTGTAGGAAACCTACTAGGACATCAAAACACTATAAACTGGGGAATCAGGACCCGAAATGAGGCTTTGAGGGCAGAATCCCACCTAACAGCTCTTTAGGGAAAATGAACCTCAAAGATAAGAAGAAAGACCTTGTGACTTCCCCCATTCATGCAGCAGTGGGAGGAGAAGCTCTTGATGTTTCCCCACCCCCAGCACAGACTATGACTGTGCAGCAATCCTCCTGAGCTGTCAGATAGACAGTAACAAATCACCTGCTGTGCCATTTGAAAAGCCAGTGCAGGAGAATAACAAGATCTGAGACTTGGAAGGGACCTAAGAGGGCACTTAGTCCAACCCCTTTCCAAGCAGGAATCCCCTCTAAAATGCTTTCAATAAGTGATCATTCAGCCTCCACTTAAGCCTCCAAGTGATGGGAAACCTGCCACACTGCTGCTTTTTTCCACCACTTCAAATTCTGCCCTCTGGTACTAAACAGGACAAACAATTTGTCTCTTCCATGTGACAATCCTTTAAATACCTAAAGATAGCCATGTCCTTCCTAAATCTTCTGAACGCCAAACATTCCTGTTCCCTGAAATGATGCCTCTATGATATGCACTCCGGTAGCTCCAGCTTGTCAAGGTCCCTCCAGGCTAGGACTGGAGGGAATGAAAACTCAGCTAGAATTTCCATCCAATTCAAGGTTTATTTTGGATGCCTCAAGATCATGAGGGATGATGAATTGAGGTATCTGAAATCCTCCTTCTTCCTTTTCTTCCCCACTCAGATAGTCAGGACTTCAGGGTGTGAGGCCTGAGGAACCTATAAGGTGTGGCTCTTAATTGAGGGTCATTCCCTAAGGACTGGAATGCAGTGAGCTCACAGGCTCTTTCTGGGCCTGGGTATAATTATCCTCTTGCTCTGCTGGGTTGGCTGGATGCCTTTTATAGATCGTCAAACGAAAAGGTCTGAGAGCATGGTATGGATCAGCGGCAGGGGCTTGGACTAAAGAATTTGTCTGTGTTCCCTCCAGATCCCATGTTGTTATGTGTCTGTGAACCAACGCCCCATGTTTGGCAAAGGGGGTTTTGTTAATTGGGTGATGGCCTGTCAACAATTTCTAGCTCTCACTTCCAATGGCCCCCTCCACAGCTCTCTGAATATTTTCTTGGTGTGAGAGACATAATAAACTCCATGAGAGCATTGACTAAAGGGGAAAATAATCTGCAGAATCTCAGAGGTGGAAGGCAGTTCAGAGGGTATCTAGTTCAACGTGAACAAGAATCCCCTCTACAATATTCATGACAGGCAATCATCCAGTCTTTTCCTGATATATCCCTTGAGGGGGAACTCATTACCTCCCCAAGCTCCCCATTACAGTTTTGGATTTCTCTAATTGTTTGGAAGTTGTCTTTCATTTGAACCAAAACTGAGTATCCCTGGCTCTATCTTCTCTTTGATTCTGACAATTTGGAACCAAGAAAAAGTCTAACTTCTCTTCCCTATGACCCTCTTCCAAACATTTGAAGACAACTATCATGTCACCAGGCTAAAAATTCCCTTGTTCCTTCAGTGGACCCTCACCATCTCAATAGCCTTTCCCTAGACAAGAGCTAGGTTGTCATTGTACTTTCTAAAATATATTGTATATGACAGCAACAGTAATGTAAACACACACACACACTCACACACACCAAAAGCACACATACACAAAGCCAAAGTAGTAAACTGAGTAAATGCAATGACCAATCCTGGCCACTTAGAAGAGATGAGAAAATCACTTCTATGGTTCTAGAAAGATAGGGGAACATACTTGTGGAATGTGGCTTTCACTATCAGACATAGTCACTGTGTCATTTGGTTTTGGTTAATCATTAAATATATGTGTTAGAGATTCTATCTGGAAATGACTACCATGTAAAAACAAAAGGCATTAATAAAACTTATTCTAAAAATAAGGTGTTCTAGAAATTAAAGCAAAGTACAATATGGTACCCAAACCTGAATTCCATAACTGGTCCGACCCTTAGAGTCCAGAGGGAATTAGGATACTTAAGGATCAAAAATGTGATTTTGAGTCCCGAGGCACTTTTGAGTGACCTGCACTTGGCAAATTTGTATTAGCACCTATTTTATGCTGGAATGCTGCTTGAATAAAGCATGGTCCCTCATCACAGTATAGATATAAATTATATCTATTATCTATAACAGTCTGGTTTGAAGATTAAAACAAATACAGATAGATGGACAGACAGATGGACAGATGGGCAGATGGATGGATGGATGGATGGACAGAGCTATGCATGTCTACATAGTGACAAATTGGTGCTACAGACAGCAAGAGTTAAAGGAAATCTTGTCAGGAATGATGGCTGAAGTAACCAGAGAAGCCTTCCTGAAAGAGGGTAGGATGATCTATGCCTTGAAGAATGGATTATGAATTAAACAAAATAAAGTTTGTTTAGAGGGGTGGAGATGGCATTTCTAGTGGAGATGGGCAATAGTTTGATCAGTAGTGTAGAAAATGGTAACAATATATTTTTTTAACCAGATCAACTGATTTTATTGACATAAGGATCTCCCAGTGAGGAACTTCCTCAGCCAATTCAGACTGGTACCTACTCCCCAACTTATAAACAGAGAGTGTCCCTAGGGCCCAGGTGACTTGCCTTAGGCCATATAGTCAGTAGGTATCAGTATGGATGTATGTAGGACTTTAACTCGGGCGGCCTTGAGCTCAGTCCTCTAGTAATCAATCAACATTTATTAAGTACCTCTTATGTGTCAGGAACTATGCTATGCTGCCTCATCATTAGCAAAAATCATTGCTATGTAATGTTTATATTGTTAATAACCAGAATGATTACTCCTAAGGGTAGCAATACTAAAAGAAATTTAGCACTTGGCAATTTATATGGCCGTTTTCTTTACCATGGGCTTGTGAAGGAAGTAGTGCAAGTCTCATTAATCCCATTTCACAGATGAATAATAATAATAGTTAATGTTTATATAGTGCTTATTATGTGCCAGATACTGGTATTAAATGCTTTACTGTTTTTACTGAGAGATAGGGGCCATTATTATCCCCATTTTGCAGATGAGAAAACTGAGGCAAATAAAGGGTTAAGTGATTTGCCCAGAGCCGCACAGCTAAGAAGTATCTGAGACTAGATTTAAACTTAGCTCTTCCTGACTCCAGGTCTGATGCTCTATCCACTGGGACACCTGAAATTGAAGGTTAGAGAAAAGGGATACTCAATAGTCAATGCTTTCATGGTTTATTATGCCTCTCACACCAAGAAAATATTCAGAGAGCTGTGGAGGCCATTGGAAGTGAGAGCTAGTCACAAAGTTGACTGACCAAAGGAGCTGTGTTCCCACAGCTCTAATTAGCCATTTTTGCTCCTGATACCAACAGTACAAAACATTCTCACATAAGCAGCACAAATGCTGGGACACTGACCAAAGTCTCTCCCCATTAAGGCAGAAATCATATAGAGGGAGATCCTAGGATACCCTATTGGGCAGAAACCAAGCAAAGTCAGGACAAGATGGCGCTCACTCAAAGGGCAGCCATAGCCCCAATAAACTGCCTAGTTTATTTGTTCTTTCTAATGCCGTGCTAAGGTCACTATGCCTCACACGCAGTAATAAGCATTTAATAAAGGTTTGTTGATGAATCCACCAATTCCTTCTATGCTGCCGCAGGACAGCAAATCCTTTACACAGCATCCTCTAAATTTTGTTGCCCCATGTCAGAAACTCAGTACTAGCTTATTTACAGAGGTGCATGTGCCCATGCTTGCTGACACAATTCAATGTGACTCCCAGGTCACACTGCTTCTCTGGAGCAAGGGATCCTCAAGATAAATTGTGGGGGAAGGAACAGTGAGGAGATCAGTCTGGTGGAATTAAACGGTAAGTGTAGGGGGAGGTGGGGGGTAAGGACAAACAGGTAGATTGCAGTTGGAAGCAGACTGTGGAAGAAATTGAATACTAAAACTGATGAATATGTTAGAAATGGGAACATAGAAAAGGAAAGTGTGTGTGTGTGTGTGTGTGTGTGTGTGTGTGTGTGTGCGTGTGTGTGACAGCGAGACAGAGAGTAGCAAGCGAACTGATTTTCTAAGGACTCTTGTTTCCCTCTTCTTCCTTCAGGCAGTCAGCCCTGATCCTCCATAGCTCTGCTGAAAAATAAACAGGAGGTTTAAACAGAAATCATTGACTAAGCTGCTGTCTTTTCATGAATAGCCCTGGCAAAAGACTCTGTGGGCGATGGTGAGATCAGTGACTCAGGTGAGAGTTTTAGATTATTGATGGAATTAGATAATCCAAGATTCCCCTTTTGACCAACCTCCTTTCACCCACTCTGAAAAACAAACTATAATCTTACCTTTTTTAAAAAATAAATTCAATAACTATAAAGAAAAAAACAGTCATATAAATATACAAACTTACTCCACATTATAAATTATAAATTTAGAGCTAAAAAAGATCTCAGAGGCCATTTCATCTAACTCTATCATTTTATAGACAAGAAAATCTAAGCATTGATAAATTAAGTCATTTGTCCTTTGCCACATAGCTGGAGTCATTGGTGGGATTTGAATCCACATCTGCCTGACTCCAGGTCCAATATTCTAGTCACTCTGCAGCCCCACTTCTCTCAATCAAACTACTTAAGTAAAGTAGAACCAAAGGACAAACAAGCAAAGAAAATACTTTTGTTCTTTGCCCACTTTTATAGCTGACTGAAACTCTGCCACCCTGGGATGCCACTTTCTTTCCCTCTTGAGAGAATTCTACACAACACCTAATAACGCTGTAGCATGGGCTGATGAAGACTTTCCAACTATGTACTCAAAGCATTTGGGGGTTAGGCTAGAGGTGGATTAGATATCTGGATCCACACACAGATTCAGGGGAAAGGAATGAGCTGGGAGCAGGAGATGATTGGTAGTTTTAACATACGTGTGTCCTGGCATGACTCAGAAGCTGAATGTTTAGGTCTCGGGTATTTTCCCATCTTCCCTGAAAGCTTTCAATGAGGCCCAGGGTAAGATACCCAAACATCTCAGGAACCCAAACTGCATGGATATATGATCTAAGGTTTTATATCAGTCTTCAGTCCAGGACAAACTTTTTGTCAAGTCAAATCAAAATGAAAGATGGTTTGAACTTCATGGGTAATGCAGAAATTTGTTTTATTTAACTATTCATATTTATAATAGGTTTTGTTGTTCTTTCTTAGTGGCAGGGGGAGATGGGAGGTAGAAGACAGAAAATTTAAAACTAAAAATAAAATAAAATTGAATTAAGACATAAAAGACTGTTCTTGTTCCTAGCCAACCACCATGCTGGGTGTTTATATGCACGTTTATAGATTAAACACACATATATGTAAACACATATGTACACAAAGAAAAAATGTAGAACAAAATGTTTTAGAGCTAGAAGGGACCCTGGAAATCATCTAATGCAATTCACTTATTTTATAGGAAATGAAATTGTAGCTCAGAGAGGGAAGACATTCATATACTGTTTACAGCTAAGCAGAGTAGCTAAAGTACTGGACTCTGAATCAAGACAGTGTGTCATTTTCAGTCATGTATGACTCTTTGTGGCCCTATTTGGAGTTTTCTTGGCAATGAGACTAGAGTGGTATGTTATTGCCTTCTCTAGTTCATTTTATAGGTGAGGAAACTGAGGCAAACAAGATTAAGTGACTTCCCCAGGGTCACACAGCTAGCAAGTGGTCTGAGACCAGTTTGAATTCAAGAAGATGGGTCTTCCTGACTCCAGGCTCAGCACGCTATCCACTGCACCACCTACCTGCGCAGAATCAGGAAACTGTTGTTGTTCAGGCGTTTCAATTGTGTCTGATTCTCTGTGATGCTATTTGGGGTTTTCTTGGCCAGAACACTGGAGTGATTTGCCATTTTCTTTTCCAGCTCATTTTACATTTGAGGAACTGAGGCAAATAGGGTGCCCAGGGACCTGCATTAAAACCCCACTTTTGACTCTTATGAACCATGTGATCGTAGGCAAATCACTTTATTTTACTATGCCTCATTTTTCTCATCTATAAAATGGAATAATAGCTATGATACTTGCTACATAAAACCCTATATGGGGACATTATGAGGCTCAAATGAGGTTACATATGTAAAGAACTTTAAAAATTTTAAGGTGATACATAAATGTCATTTATATATTTATTGTTTTTATCCTGGCTAATGAGGACACAGTCCTGGGGGTAAGTACAAGGGACCCTGCCTGATGGCAACCCAGACAGATGCTTTCAGAATCTGCTTCTGAAGTTTTGTAATGACATGAAATTGAGGGACCCAGATCTCCATGCAGTTTGGCACCTGTTCAAGGGCAAATCTGTTCATGCTCCCAGAACTAGGCCCTTCTTGACTAGTCTCCCCATTGTGCACATGCATGCACACACACACATCCACACACCCACACTCACACAGAAGCATGGCATACATACATACACAGCCATGTACCTGTATACAAATACACATACATCTACCAGCATACCCTCTTGTATGCGTAACACCTCCCATCTTATCATTATTTATGCACTTACCCCTCTATTAGACTCTTAACAACTTGAATTCTGGAATTATGTCCAAACATCAAAGCCAGAGGGTCTGGCACGTAGTAGGAGCTCACTAAATAATCACTGACTCTATAAACAAATACATATGTCTCTTCTAAGCGCATCCTGGACTTTCTGCCTACAGTCCCTCCTACTTTTAACTCTTCACTCACCTCTCTTTTCTCCTCACAGTAAAAAAAAACAACAAAACCCAGAGGAAAGTGAAAAGAGCCAGCCTACTCTTTAGAGAATCCTAACACAAACAGGCTTCCTAACACACTTTCACTTTCATTCACGTTCTTTTTTAAAATCATTTTTATTTAAAGTTTTGAGTTTCAAATTCTATCCCCATTTCCCTCCCTTCACTTCTCCCCTCCTTCCTCCCTGAGACAGTAAGCAATCAGACATAGGTTATACATGTGCAATTATGTAAAACATTTCCATGTTAGTCATTTTGTACAAAAAGACTTGAATAAAAGAAAAAATGAAAGAAAGTGAAAAATAGCATGCTTCAGTCTATATTCAATCAATATCAGTTCTTTCTCTAGAGGAGGATAGTATGCTTCATCATTAGTCCTTTGGGATTGTCTTGGATCATTGTATTGCCAAGAATAGCTAAGTCATTCATAGCTCTTTATTGAACAATATTGCTGTTACTGTGTACAGTGCTCTCCTGGTTCTTTTCATTTCATTGTGCATCAGTTCGTGTAAGTCTTTCTAGGTTTTTCTGAAATAATCCTGCTTATCATTTCTTATAGCACAATAGTATTCTATTACAATTATATACCACAACTTGTTTAGTCATCCCCCAATTGGTGGGCATCCCTGTGATTTCTGATTCTTAGCCACCACAAAAAGAGCTGCTACAAATATTTTTGTACAAATAGGTCCTTTTCCCTTTTTTGGATGTCTTTGAGATATAGACCTAGTGGTATTGCTGGATCAATAGTTCTAAATTGGGCATAGTTCCAAATCCAGAATGGTTCGATTAGCTCACAACTCCACCAATATCATGTTTAGTGTCCCAGTTTTCCCACATCCCCTGCAACATCCAACATTTTCCCTTTATGTCATATTAGACACTCTGATAGGTGTGAGGTAGTACCTCAGAGTTATTTTAATTTGCATTTCTTTGATCAGTGATTTAGAGCATTTTTCATATGACTATAGATAGCTTTGATTTCTTTGTCTGAAAACTGTCTATTCATATCCTTTGACCATTCATCAATTGGGGAATAACTTGTACTTCATAAATTGGACTCAGTCCTCTATATATTTGAGAATTGAGGCCTTTATCAGAAATACTAGTTGCAAAAATTTTCCCCCAGCTTTCTGCCTTTCTTATAATTTTGGTTGCATTAATTTTGTTTGTGCAAAAATCTTTACAATTTTGTATAATCAAAATTATCTATTTTACATTTTATAATGCTCTATATATCTTCTTTGGTCCTAAATTCTTCCCTTATCCATAAATCTGACAGATAAATTAGCCCATGCTCTCTTAATTTGTTTATGGTATCACCCTTTATGTGTAAATCATGTACTCATTTTGACGCTATCTTGGTATGTGTTGTGAGATGTTGGTCTATACCTAGCTTCTGCCATATTGTTTTCCATTTTTTCAAGAAGTTTTTGTCAAATAACGAGTTTCTGTTCCAAAAGCTTAGATCTTTGGGTATATCAGATTACATTACTATGTACTACATTTATGTATTACTATGGTCATTTACTATGATGTAATTTGTGGCTAATCCATTCCACTGATCCACCACTCTATTTCTTAGCCAGTACCAGACTGTTTTGATCATTACCACTTTAAAATGCAGTTTAAGATCTGATATGACTAGACCACTTCTTTTGCCTTTTTTTAATTGATCCCCTTGATATCCTTGAGCCTTTGTTCTTTCAGATGAATTTTATTATTTTTTCTAGCTCTGTAAAATAATCTTTTAATAGCTTGATTGACATGGAACTGAATAAATACAGTGATTTACTTACAATCATCATTTTTTTTATTATATTGGCTGGGCCTACCCATGAGCAATTAATATTTTTCAATTATTTAGATCCGACTTTTGTTATTTGTGTGAAAAGTGTTTTATAGTTACGTTCATGTAGTACTGGGTTTGTGTTGGCAGATAGAATCCCAAATATTTGTTACTGTCTACAGTTATTTTAAATGGATTTTTTCTTTGTATCTTGTGCGACTGGACTTTGTTGGTGATATATAGAAATTCTGATGATTTATGTGAGTTTATTTTGTATTCTGCAACTTTGCTAATATTGTTAATAATTTCAAGTAGTTTTTTTAGTTGATTCTCTAGGAATTTATAAGTATACCATCATATCATCTGCAAAGAATGATAATTTTGTTTCCTTATTGCTTATTCTAATTCTTTTCATTTCTTTTTCTTCTCTAATTGCATTTCTAGTGCAATATTAAATAATAGAGGTGATAATGGGCATCTTTGCTTTATCTTTGATTATATTGGCAAGGCTCCTAGCTTATCTTCATTACAGATAATATTTGCTAATGGTTCTACATAAATATTATTCAACATTTCAAGGTAATCTTCATTTATTCCTAAGCTCTCTAATGGTTTTAATAGGAATGCATGCTGCATTATGTCAAATGCTTTTTCTGCATCTATTGAGAAAATCATATGATTTCTGTTGGTTTTGTTATTGATACGGTCAATTATGGTAATAGTTTTCCTGGTTTTGAACCAGGCCTGCATTCCTGCTATAAATTCCACCTGATCATAATATGTGGTCCTTGTAATATATTGCTGTAATCACTTTGCTAAGATTTTATTTAAAATTTTTACATCAATAATCAGGAAGTAAATGTGTCTATTATTTTCTTTCTCGGTTTTGACTCTTCCTGGTTTAAGTATTAGCACAATAATAGTGTCATGAAAGGAATTTGGTAGGAATTCTTCTTTGCCTGTTTTTCAAAATAGTTTATATAGTATTGGGATTAATTGTTTTTTAAATGTTTGGTAGAATTTGCTTGTGAATCCATCTGGTCCTGGAGATATTTTTCTTAGGAAGTTCATTGATGGCTTGTTTGATTTCTTTTTCTTAGATTTGGTTATTTGAATATGTTGTTTCTTCTGTTAATCTATTTTTTGTAGATACCCATCCATTTCATTTAGATTGTCAATATATTGGCATATAATTGTCAAAATAGCTCCTAACAATTGTCTTAATTTCTTCTTCACTGGTGGTGAATTCACCCCTTTCATTTTTGAAACTAGTAATTTGGTTTTTAAAAAATCAAATTAGCCAATGACATTTATTTTACTGGCCCCCTCCCCAAAACAAGTTTCTAGTTTTATTTATTATTTCAATGGTTTTCTTGCTTTCAATTTTTTAAAATTCTCCTTTGATTTTCAGGATTTCCAATTTGGCCTTTAATTGGGAATTTTAAATTTCTTCTTTTTTCTAATTATTTTAGTTGCATTCATTGATCTGCTTTTTATTTATTTCATTGATGCAAGCCAATAAAGACAGAGAATTTCTCCCAAATACCACTTTGGTTGTGTCTCATACATTTTAGCTTGTTGTCTTATGTTTCTCATTTTCTTTAACAATATTATTATCAGTTATTTCTATAACTTGTTTTCTGACCCATTTCTTTTTTAGGATTAAATTATTTAATTTCCAATTAATTTTTAATCTCTTTCCATTGTCTATTATTGAATTGATTTTTATTACATTATGATCTGAAAAGGATGTGTTTATTATTTCTGGTTTTCTGCATTTGGTTGTAAGGTTTTAATGTCCTAATATGTGGTCAGTTTTTCTGTAGGTGCTATGTACTGCTGAGATAAAGGTATATTCATTTCTATTGCCATTGAAATTTTTTTTCCAGAGATCTAACATATTTAAATTTTCCAGAATTTTATTCACTTCCTTAATTGCTTTCTTGTTTATTTTTTAGTTAGATTTATCTAGTCCTGAGAGGGGAAAGTTGAGGTCCCTCACTAGTATACTTTTATTATCTATTTCCTCCTGTAACTCATTCAGCTTCTCCTTCAAAAATTTAGATGCCATACCATTTGGTGAATATATGGTTAGTGTTGACGTGACTTCATTATCTATGGTGACTTTCAGCAAGATATAGTTTCCTACTTTATCTCTTTTAATTATGCATATTTTTGCTTTTGATTTGTCTGACATTGTGATTGCTACCCCAGCTTTCTTTCCTTCAGTCATAGTATAATAGATTCTATTCCAGCCCCTTATTTTACCCTGCATGTATCTCTCTGTTTCAGATGTGTTTCTTGTAAACAACATATTGTAGGATTCTGGTTTTTAGTCCACTCTGCTACCCACTTTAATTTTGTGGGTGAATTCATCCCATTCACATTTATAATTATGATAACTCTGTTTTTCCCTCCATGCTATTTTTTACTTGTTTATCTCCTTCTCTTTCTTATACAATATATCTTCCCTTTTATCATCCCCCGCTTCTTTTATCCCTGTCCCTTTTTACTTTGTTATAAGGTAAGATAGATTTCTATATCCAACTGAGTGTGTATGTTACACTCTCTTTGGGCCAATTTTGATGAAAGTAAGGTTTAAACTTTGCTTGCCACTCCCTCACATCCATGTTTCCCTCCATTATAATAGCTCTTTCATGCCTCTTTTAGGTTGGATAATTTACACCATTCAATCTTCCTCTTCCTTCTTCTACTGCAGTTTTTTTTCTCACGCCTTTATTTTGTTTTTGGGTATCATTCCATCAAAATCACCTTATATTCACACCTTCTCTCTATATATACTCCTTCTAATTGCTCTTGTAGTAATAAAGTTGTGAAGAGTTACAAATATTCTTTCCATATAGAAATATAGAAATATAAAGTTTAATCTTATTGCGTTTCTCTTTTGCGTTTCTTTTTTCACCTTTTTAATGATTCCCCTGAGTCTTATATTTGAAGGTCAAATTTTTTATTCAGCTCTGGTCTTTCAATTAGAAACACTTGAAAGTCCTCTATTTCTTTAAATATCCACTTTTTCCCTTAAAAGATTATATTCAATTTTGCTGAGTAGATAATTCTTGTTTGCCTCCTGGTATATCAAATTCCAAGCCCTCTCAATTCTTTAATGTGGAAGTTGCCAAAACCCATGTAATTCTGACCATAGTTCCACAATGTTTGAATTGTTTATTTTTGTCTGCTTGTAATATTTTCTCCTTGATCTCTGAACTCTGAAATTTGACTATGATGTTTCTAGAAGTTTTAGTTTTGAGATCTCTTTTATGCAGTGACCTGTGGATTCTTTGAATTTTTATTTTGGCTTCTGATTCTAATATATCAGAGCAGTTTGATAATTTCTTGAAAGACATTGTCCAGGCTTTTTTTTTTTTTATCATGGTTTTCAGGTTTGTTTTTAATGAACAATTACACATTTTCTTCTATTATTTTTACTTTTTTGATTTTATTTTATTGTATCTTGATGTCTCATGGAGTCATTAGTTTGTTCAATTCTAATTTTTAAGGAATTATTTTCTTCAGTGAGCTTTTGTACTTCTTTTTCCATACAGCCAATTCTATTGTTTATGGAGTTATTTTTCTTGGTCAATTTTTGTATATCTTTTGTCATGCTACTGACTCTTTTTCATGATTCTCTTGCACTATTCTCATTTCTTTTCCTACTTTTCTTCTGCTTCATTTGCACTATTCTCATTTCTTTTCCAATTTTTCTTCTACTTCTTTAGTTTCCTTTTTAAAATCCTTTTTAAGCTTTTCCAGAAATTCTTTTTGGACCTGAGATCAAATTACATTTTTCCTTTATGCTTCACATGTAGCCATTTTGACACCACTGTCCTCTTCTAAGTATATGTCTTGATTTTCCCTATCACCATTTTCTATAGTTAAGCCCTTTTTTGTTGTTTTTTCCTCCTTTTTCTGCCTTTTTTTGTGGTTTTTATGTGAAAGTTGGGCTCTGGTTCTGCATTGTCCCAAGCTTTTTGTGTTGGGTCTCTGAGTATTATTACTGGCTTTCACTGGGTTTCATGGCTTAGTTATTTGCTTTCTCTGGAGGATAGGCTTCCCTTTTGGCTGGTACTAAGGATTATGCCCTCCCTGTTGGCCTCCTCTGAGTTTGGGGTTTAGTTGCTGGCCTGATCCAGGGGTGGAACTTTGAAGCTGGGTTGCTATGGTAACAGAGTCATTCTGGTAGCTAGTTCTAGAGGAGGGATCTTGTCAATGGTCTGTCCCAAGTCTGGGGCCCTGCTGCTGGGTTGCTATGAAATAGGGTCTCTCTGCTGGTAGGCCCAGGGCAGGGTTCAGCTGTTGGCTAGTCCTAGGGCAGGGCTTCTCTATAGATAGGCAATGGGGTGAAGGCCTCCATTGTGGCTTGTGCTGGAGGTGGGGTCTTTAGGGTGGGGCCTTGCTGCAGTGTACAAACTGCTTACTTGCTTAGAGGGATGCTGGCTTTCAGGAAGACTGGGCCTCACTAATGGATTGACTCAGAGTTGGAGCCTTGCTGCAAGCCCCTTCCCACCCTCTCACCCCCGTGAGACAAACACTTTCTGCTGGGCTGGTAAGCTGCTTCCCTGCTGCTGTATCAATTCTGAGGCAGTTTTCTAGTTGTTTAGAGGGAAATCTTAGAGGGATTCAGAGGGCTCCTTCCTCACTCTGCCATCTTGGCACCGGTTGTCCTATTCATGTTCTTGAATCCAGCTCTCAGTTTGATCTTGGGCAGTGAGAGTGGAACAGGAGACTCTAAGGAGAGAATTCCTCAAGGCTACAAGCACTGGCTGCTATCTGTCCAGCTAGATATCTCTGGGCCCCAAGGGCTATGGCTTCTGCTCTTCTGTTCTTGGTCTCTGTGATGCTGAGTCATCAATGCACCCTGACAAAGGAAGCAAGGTAGAGAAGGTTGTAAAGAAACTGACACTTCCTGCCTGGTCACAATGGTTTGAATTTCACACGTGGCTGCACCTCAGTTGTCTGTTCAAGTCTCAGCTTGTTAGAAACCTAACTAAATCTAACTCCTAAAACATTCATTACCCAGAACAAAATGGTTAGATACTTGATAAGAGTAAATGGGAATGGGTAGTACTGGATGGAGGAGAATCCCTAATAGCACTAAATGGGGTTCTGGTCACCCAGTCTTTAATTCTGCCCCATAAAAACACACTTGTCTTCACAGTGGACACTGACAAACTGTCCATTTGTAGCCTACAGGTTTTCTTTCTTTTTAAAGAAATTTTGTATTGACATCTTTCGTCAGTCATCTACTTTTCCCTTTGTATCCCTTCATGTCCTTCCCAAGAGCCATTCTTTATAACAAAAGATTTTTAAAAGAAAAAAAGGAAAAGTTTTGTAAAGCTAGGTAATATATGAAAAAAAGTCTGGTATTATGTTATAGTTAGCATCCCACACCCATGATCCCCATCCTCTACAAAAAAAGCAAGAGGAGTTGTTGGAGGTACATTGCAATAAACTGTCTCTCCCTTTCTTCTCTCTTTTCATTGTAAATGTGGGGGAACTATGACTGTGGAATATTACACATATATATGTATATATATAGTATATTATATGTAATAAATATCATAAATCTATAGTGCACCTATTACACATGTAATTTCATGTGTAATTTCATTTTCATTCATTCAATTTCATTCGTAGTTAGACAGATTTGCCAAAAAGCATTTTTTCCCTTTGTTGTTTAATCTTTGTTATAAGGAATAGCTTTCCAGGACAAAAGGGATATATTCAAAAATTAATGCAATACAGAAACAAAAGACATCAATAAAAATAAGAACTCAAAAATATGTCTCTGTACATACAAAAATATGGCCAACATTATTAGAATAATAACAATGAGATTGCATTTTAGAGTGACAAAGGCTTGTCGTAGCCATTATCTCATCTGAACTTAAGACCATCCCCTGCAAAGGAGCTAGTCTAAATATTATCTCCACCATACAAATGGAGAAATTAAGACTAGCCTACAGAAGACTAAAGACGACATGCATTTTAGAATACAAAATGTCAGAGCCGGAAAGAACCTTAGAACATAGCATGTTTGGATTAGAAGGGTCTTGAAATAGAGCTTTAAAGTTTTCAAACAACTTTACAAATAGTATCTCATTTTATTCTCACAACAATCCTGGGAGAGAAATGCTATTAGTATTTCCATTTTACAGGTGAAGAACCAGAGCTAGATGAAGGCTAAGTGTGTTGCCCAGGGTGATGCCTCAAAGAAGTGAAAGCAGGATTTAAATTCAGGTTTTCCTGATTCCAGATTCAGCTCTTTATCCACTGCATAATGAAGCTACCTTTAAAAATTATCTAAAATAATCTTTTCTTTTTGTAGATGAGGAAACTGAATTCTGGAGAGGTGAAGTTACCAAATCAAATCCAAGTTTGCCAATTACTGCCCCACATTCTTTCCATTAAATAAGGCATTCCTATCTTAACAAAACACTGGAAAGTATCAGAACAATCATAAGTACTGAAAAGTTATTTAATTTTGGCACATAGGTAAAGCATAAATGATAACTATTATAATTATTATCTAGTTAGATATACTGTCTCTCCCTTTAGAATGAAAACTCTGAGTGCAGGGACTGTTTCTGCCTTTCTTTGTATCCCCAGACTTAGCACAGTGGCTAGTCTATAGTGAGTGTTTAATAAATGCTGGTTGACTGACTTCTATATGTATTGTTTCCACCATTAGAATGTGAGCTTCTTGAAACAGGGGCTACCTCTTTACTTACATCTCCACAGTTTGGCATACAAAAAGCATCTAAGTAACTCATATGAGTTACTCCCCAGTTGATAAATGGTCAAAAGAGATGAACAGGCAGTTTTCAGAAGGAATCAGAGCTATCTACAGTCATACGGAAAAAATGCTCTAAATCACTATTGATGGCAGATAAAAACAACTATGGCATGCCACCTTACTTACACCTATCAGATTGACTAATATAACATCAAAGGAAAATGACAAATGTTGAAGGGGATGTGGAAAAATTGGAACACTAATGCACTGTTAGTGGAGTTGTGAACTCTTCCAACCATTCTGGAGAGCAATTTGGAACTATGTCCAAAGGGCTATAAAACTGTGTATACCATTGGACCCAACAATAATACTAAGTCTGGAATCCAAAGAGACTTTAAAAAAAAAAGGGAAAAGGACCTATATGTATAAAAATATTTATAGCAGCTCTTTTTGTGGTGGCAAAGAATCAGAAATTGAGGAATTACTCATTAACTGTGGAATGACTGAACAAGTTGTGGCATATAATTGTGATGAAATACTATTCTGCTACAAAAAATGACAATAAGGGTGCTTTCAGAAAAACCTGGAAAGACCAGGAGAACATTGTACTCAGTAATGGCAATATTTGATGAAGATCAGTCGTGAATGACTTAGCTGTTCTCAGCAATACAATGATCCCAGACAATTCCAAAGGACTCAGGATGAAAAACGCCATCCACCTCCAGAGAAAGAATTGATGGAGTATGAAAGCAGATCAAAAAATACTTTTTTAAACTTTATTTATTTTGGGAGTATTTGGTGGGGATTTTTGGTCTGTGTTTCTGTTGCAAAATGGCTAATATGGGAATATGTTTTGTATGACTGCACCTGTATAATATATATCAAATAGCTAGCCTTCTCAATAAGCAGGAGGGGAGGGAAGGTGAGAGAGAATTTGGAACTCAAAATTTTTTTTTAAATGAATGCTAAAAATTGTTGTCACATGTAACTGGAAAAAATATGTTAAAATTTTTACTTGAAAATATTTTTGGTGCAGTGGATAGAGCACCGGTGCAGTGGATAGAGCACCAGTGCAGGAGTCAGGAGGACTTGAGTTCGAATCTCACCTCAGATACTTGACACTCACTAGCTGTGTGACCTTGGGCAAGTCACTTAACTCTAGTTGCCTCATCGTGGGTCATCTCTAGTCATCCTGAGGAACATCTGGTCACTGGATTCAGATGGCTCTGGAGAAGAAGTGAGGCTGGTGACCTACACACTCCTCCCTCACTCAAAACAGTCAAGTGCAAGTCATGTCATTATTTCTCTGATGGCATGGTTTTCTTCAGCAACAAAGGATGGACATGGATATTCTCCTAACTAGACCTCTACATCCCCCTCTGGTGCTGTTTTAATGGGAAAATGTGTTTGAAGCATTGGGAAGTGGCTAGGCCAGCCTAGATATAGTGAGTTCTCAGCAATCAGGGCATGTGACTTCAGCACATTAATCGTGTTTGAATCTACCTCATTTATCTCATTCTGCACCTGTAGTCTACCACCTCTATGAACAAGTTTTGCCTCATCTTTGACATTTGGAAACAAGACAGGTCAAGGCATCGATACCAGTTCTGATGTCTTTCAGTGTTGTTTTCCTTTACATTATTGGGGTCATTCTAAACATTGCTCTCTTAGTTCAATTAGCTTTTTTCTTCAGCAGTCCCTAAGTTTCTCTGAATTCCTCTTAGGTGTATTATTTTCATATGCTACATTCTGCTGAATCATTTTTTCTATTAATGTGGATCTACCTCATTTCCAATTCTTTCTACCACAAAAGGTCTATAAGACCTTTCCTTATTCCCTGATCTCCTTGCGTAAAATGTCTATCAATTTTACTGCTGGGGATAGCATCAACTTCAAAGGAAAGAGTCTTGGGCAAAGGAAAGAAAGAATGAATGGTCTTCCTGGTAGTAAGGCTCTCCAGGATCCCCTTGGTCAGTTCACTCAGGCTCATAAGAGAATAAGAAAATACTTTAATGCTTGTAAGTGAATAAATATTTTCTAATCTTCATGAAAAAGAAAAGATCCATTTTGGGGACATAATGTGCTCTTGCAAAGAAGATACCTCAAAGGCATCAATTGACAACTGACTTCCAGTTGCTCTTGGCTGATTTGTTTCCCTCAGTGTGCTCCTATCTGCCTTGCATTCCTTTCAGGAAAACCCAGAAGAAAGCTATAAAAATATTTTATATTAATGTAGAACTTTTCAGTTACAAAGAACTTCCCCAAAGACTTAGATGAACTGATGCTAAGTGAAGTCAGCAGAACCAGAACATTGTACATAGTAACAGCAACATTGTACAATGACCAACTTTAACAGACTTAGCCCTTCTCAGTGATACAATGATCTGAGACAATTACAAAAGACTTATTATGGAAAATACTATCCACATCCAGAGAAAGAACTACGAAGTTTGAATGCAGATGAAAGCATACTATTTTCTAATATTTTTGTTGTTTTTTCTTTTTTGTAGTTTTTCCCTTTTGTTCTGATTATTCTTTCAGAACATGACTAATGTGGAAATATGTTTAATGTGATTGTACATGTATAGCTTATATCAGATTGCATGCCATTTTAGGGAGGGGAGTGGAAAGGAAGAGAAGGAGGAAGAAAAAATTCAGAATTCAAAAATCTTATAAAAGTAAATGTTGAAAATTATCTTTACATGTAACTGGAAAAAATAAAATATTATTAAGTGGGGGGAAAGAAACACCAAAGTCCTTTCCCAAACTGTCTTATTTGGATCTCCTAAGATCCTCCTATGCAATATGAGAGGCAGAACGGCCCTGAGAGTTAGGAAGACCTGAGGTTAGGTCCTGCTTTGGACACATACTGGTCGTGTTAACCTGAGTAAATATTTTTAACCTCTCAGTGAATGCAGTTGACCTATGATTCTATCACCTGTGAGTGGAGGGAGTTCCTTCACTGAGAGTTCTGTATGCCAGTGAAATCGTAGGTATGCTCCTAATCCCCAAAAAGTGCTGCTATAAATATTCAAGGACATATGGAATTTTTCTCTCTATCTTTGACCTTCACTGGGGTACATGCAGGGGTGTGCTGGTAAATGTTTAATAACTGGCCTCTTCCAGAAAAAAAATGTAGGTGTCCCTCTCCCCCAAAGCCCTATTTATTATTATTGTACCAGTTTTATTCATTTGTATTAGTGGAGGAGTTTCCTATAGTAATGAAATCATAAGGCAGAAACCAAGCCAAAAAAAAAACCCTTTAAGATGGTTAGTATAATTATCATTGTCCCCATTTTACAGATTAGCAAACAAAGATCACCCGATCCAACCCTTTCATGCTGCAGTTGAGAAAGCTGAGCCCCAGAGAGGAGAAGCAACCCTGCCCAAGGCCCCACACTGAGGCCAGCTCAAAGCTAGGACTAACGAGTGTTGAGAACAAGATTGTTATGGCTCCAGCATTCCTATGTTGTGATTGCAACAACATTGGAATAATGACAATGTGCCTGGCATTTTAATATGATTTTCTTCTCCCCTCCTACTCATCACAGATCTGGATGTGATTCTGAGCTCCCTATGGGAAAACCTCCAGATGGTTGTATATTATCTTGCCTTGATTCCAGGAGCTGGAGACTGGAGATTTTGACTGATAGTGAAACCGCATGGAACAGGGGGAAGGTGTTCTCTGGGGCTTATTTGTGTATATTAAAGGAAGAGGAGCTCAAGATTGTATTCATGTGGCCCCATAATCATATCTTCGAAATCATATCACTCATGTAGAGATTATCCTATGGTACCTAGGTTCTGTCAGCCTCAGTTTCCTCAATGCTATAATTGAAATAATCATAGTACTTACCTCTCAGGGTTGTGGAAAAGATCAAATGAAACAATATTTGCAAAGCTCTACATAGTGCCTAGCACATAGTAAGAGCTTAGTAAATGCTTGTTTCTTTCCTTCATAAAAAACTCAGTAGATATTATGAAGAATCAGCTCATCTGGAAGGTCCATCCAGGTAGAAGCTCTGAGCTGGGATCTTAGAGGTCCAGTTTAGATCTGTAAGCCCTGCTAATGACTCAATATATTAGCTCAGGGGGAATTATTTCACCCTCTCGGCTTCCTAAACCATTAAATGAGGGAGTTGAGCTAGATGGTTTCTAAGGTCCATTCCAGCTCTGACTTCCTGTTTTATGCTAAGGTCCCTATTAGGTTTAGTGCATCTGTTTAACAAAGTTTGTAGATTGATTCTAACGACTCTAACATGCCCCATTCGATCTCCAACAGTCTTCCAGTTTTGTTCTGAGATCCCTCCTCACTCACATTTAAGTCCTTTGTTCCAAGGAAGCTTCCATCCTGTACTCTTGGTACTAAGGGTTCTATTCCAATTCAATTTCAATTCCATTCCATTCAATAAGCACTTTATATAATGTCTAATATGAACAAAGCACTGAGCTAGGCACCAGAGGTACAAGGCAAAAATAAGGCAGATTCTGCTTTCAGGAAACTTACGTTTTACTGTAGGATACAGCAAGTACACAGAAAACAACTGGAGGAAATGAGGAAAAGATTCTCAGAGGAGGTAACACCTGAAATAAGACTTAAAGGAAGATACAGATTGGGGGTGGGGTGGAGGAAGAGAGGTAGTAGTACTCCAGTCATTGAATGACTGGCTATCTAGTTTAGGGAGCGGCTGTTTAGGCTATGTTCTAAGACTGAAATGTAGAGTACGCAACAGAGTCATATGAAATAAGACTGGAAAGGTAGGCAGGAAGCCAAATCACTGAGGGCCTTAAATGCCAGGCTCTAACATCCTAGATTATATGTTCCAGAACTAACAATCTGTGTTTGGCAATCTCTTCCAGCTCTGACATTCTGTGACTCCAATTCTCACTCCATATGTACCCCTTGCTTGTAAGTCTCACCAGTTTCTTACTTCTTAAGAGGGACTCACATTGATGAAGCTTGAGTTCTCAGCCTCCTCATTCCTTTGTTATAGCAGAAAAACATTCAGACTTTTTTCTGTTCTCATTGCTGGCATTTTTTCTGCCAGACAGGGTGACTCTCCAGCCTGCTGAAGAATTCTGAAAGTGCAAGTGACCTGTGAGGAGTTTTTATATCATGAATTCATAGAAATGTTCAGAGGTGTTAGGGTTATTAATATTGGATAATAGTTTGGGCCCTTGTAAGCATAAATACTTACTTAGAGGCACAGACCTCAACCTAAGGAACCTTCATCCAAGGACAGAAGGCTAGTAGTCTTAAATTCCTTGATGGGATAGTAGCATGTCAAAGGGATTTTAGAACATAGAATATTAAAGATGGAAAACAGTGACTCAGAGAAAGTCCCTATTTGAAATCTTTTGGGCAATTTCATTTAAAAATAATCTCTCCCTCACCTGAATGCCTAGAAACAGATTTATGAGCACTCTACTAGGAGTTGCAAGACCTGGGTTCTTGTTTCAGCGCGTGTACTAATTAGGTATATGACCATGGGCGAGTTCACTATTAATAGTATTTATACTTGCCAACTCCTGGGAATATTGTGAAGAAGAGATGAGAAAAATGCATGTGCAACAACTTTGTTGGTTCAGGGGGTTGGGATACCCTTTCCATAGAGAGACTTTAGGGTAGCTTTCAGTTCAGGGGAAACTATCCTCCAAAAACAGAGAAGTCAGGCTCTTCTCATACCCTCTGATTATTTTATACCTCCACCACCAGAACCTCAGGGGAAATCATTTAATATTTAAGCATTGCAAGGTACTTTCTAAAAAGGTATCAATGTACAAAGTAGATTAAGTATAGGACAGCTATTTATTTCCTCCACCACAAAAGAGAAGTTTAAACACAAAAGATTCATAAACATACATTGATGAAGATGAAACATAAAACAGTAACCCTTATTTCCTATTGAATTCTTCCTAGAGTTTAATAATTAAAACATTTTGTGGGATTTCTGGATAACATTGTCATTACAAAGTCTCCTGAAAACAAGGCAGAACTGTGTGAAAGAAAAGAACTCAGTGCCTGACCTTGGGTAAAAATGATTCCCTTCTTTCCTGTCCAGATCTTTAGTTGCCAAATCTGCATATAGTATTAGACTAGAACAGTAATATTAAACATTAGACTTAGAAAACCAAAAATTAACATTATCTAGGTTGTATTGTATTTTTACTTCGTTAAACATTTCCCAATTACATTATAATCTAATTGTTCTGAATGCAAGTTTGACATCTCTGCTTTAGAATAATGCTTCGTAAACTTTTTCTACTCACAATACCTTTTCATCTGAGAAATTTTTATGTGACCCAAGGTATGTAGGTCTATAAAATAGGTATGCAAATCCAATATTTACTGATAATAAATCAGAAAAAATTATTTTAAAATAATTCTTTTGTATATGTATGATTTTCCCATTTATTAAAGATGGAAGAAAATTTACATACTAATGAGATAGATGTGCTTGTTTATTTTTACATAAAGAACCTTGGCCAAAATATTCGAAACTGCAGGACACAAATCATCTTTAATGTTTTTCAGAGCTGATTGATATTTTTATTTTATAATTGTCAATGCTGAGAACATCATTTCACATACATACAGAGTATAAGATGACAGAAGTATATTTAGGGTCATTTCAGAAATTGTTGAAAATTATTGAAAATTCTGTCCTAATCCCAAGTCAAAATCCATTTGATTGTTTAGGAAACTCAAGTTTTCAGCCTCTGTTGCTTGATAACTCAGCACATTCTTCTTGAACTTTTCATGGCCGATGACTGTTTGATTTCAATTGAATATGATTTATGAACCCAACTTAGTTTTTTAGAATCAAAATTTGAAGGGAAATATTTCTGAAATTGTCTCCATGCACTTTAGATAATCAAATATGACTATTGTAATTATATCTTTGGGAAGGTTATTTTCAATCATAAAATCATCAGTGACTGTAAACATGTCTAAAGAACAATTTTCTACCCTATTCTTCTGTTAACTTTTTAAATAAAACTTTCAATTTTATCTTCTACCATAAATATGTTACAATTTTTTCCTTGAAGCAACATATTTAAATCATTGAGTTTTTGAAAATATCTGACAAATAACACAGTTTTGAAAGCCATAAGTCATTATGAAAAAAATTAATAAAATCTGATTTCTGCTTAGTCAAAAATGTAACAACTTCATCGTTCAGTTTCAATAATCTGTTTAAACTTAGCCCTCTTGAGAACCACATGATTCAATATATTTTCTTTTTCTTGTCAATTTAGGTGTACTACAACCACCTAGCAAAGACTCTTCCAATTGTCATCAGTATTTTTATCTATTCTCTCTAAATTTAGCCACTTATCTATAACTGAAAAATATTTTTGTCCCAAAATATAAATATTGCTAATGATTTCTCAAACACTAGCTTAGCTTATGAAATTAAATTTGTTTATGCTTAATTTTTAAAAAGTGATGTTCACATTTACATAGACATACAGTGATGATTGTAGAGAAATATTATTAAAGGGCTTTTGTCTTTAATGCAATTAAACACATGTTTCTGTAAAAGAAGGAGATAACAATTTTTAAAATCAAACATTCTTACACAATACAATGCAAAGATATATTAATTTGATACTTATATGCTGAGGAATGATGGTAGGAAAATATTAAAAGTCTTTATTTTCCATAATTATACTATTATGTTTCTGTAAGAGCAGAAAACTTTGTATTTCAAAAATACCCAGGATCTGGGAGTAGAATTCCCAGATTTGTAAAACAATTCATAACATACAGTAGTCTTGAACAAAACCTGAGGTTTTTGGCCGTGTTTGTTGGTGTTGTATGGTGTGAGGCATGTGCAATGTAAAGTGCACATGCTGTATATTCAGAACCAAGGCTACGATGAAGTTGAGTGATGCGACATGGGCAAGCAATGCCAGAAACACTGCAGATTCATTACAAGTTTGATTTTGAATTAATTTTTAGTCATTGTGTGTTCAGAAACCTTCTACTTTTGCCAAATTTTTCATGACCCCCACATTCAGTGATGAGACCCCATGTAGGGTATCAATCCACAGTTTAAGTGGTCTAGAAGATCCTTAAGGATCCTAAAAGTTCTAGCATACTGTGACATATATATATATATATATATATATATATATATATATATATATATATATATATATATATATATATATATATATATATATATATATATTGCAGCTCAAACAAAATCAAACACTGGACTCAGGAGGTCTAAGTTCATTCTTAATTCTGCTGTTGAGTATTTATGTAACCTTGGACAAGTGACCTAAGTGTTCTGAGCTTTCATCAACATAATGATTGAGTTCAGGTACTACCCTGGGCCCCTGTAGTTCCACTGATGAGACTGTGAGTCCATTGCTGAGACTTTTGTTTCAGTATTAATGATGTGTCCTTATATCATAGGAGAGGTAGAGTGCTCATCACCTCCATGGATGAGATCTTTGATTTTCTCTTAATAAGGTATCAGCTTCCTTTGCAACAATTTTGTCTTGTGCTAGATACTTTTCATAGATTCTTTGGTAGCACGTTGATAACTAATGATTAATTCAGGTGCAGTTCATAGACTTGAGTGACATTCTTAGAATGAATTCTTTAAAAAAGTCAAAAGTTGAGAGACTAGAGAAGTGAGAGGTCAGGGAGAAGCCAGGTGGACATATGAGGACTTGTCTTCCTTGAGGGATGCCTGTGCAAACCGTTAGACTGTGAATATCCTAAAAGAAGCAGCTATTTTTTGCCTTTCTTTGTATCCTCAGATCGTTGCAAAGTACCTGACAGAGAGCAGGTACTTAATAAATACTAGTTGATTAACTGACCTGATACCCCTAAACCACATCCTATCGGGAATTATGTTGCCCAGATATGGCAATAGATGAAGGCAGTTGTTAAGGGAGGAAGAATTCCTAGGCAAAGTCAAGAGCTAAAGAAATATAAGCTAGGTTGGGGGCAGAGCCAAGATAGTGGAGTAGAAAGGCATACCTATAGAAGCTTCCCTGCATAGCCCATAAAATATCTGTAAAAAATGACTCTAAACAAATCCTAGAGTACCAGAAGTCACAGAACAACAGAGTGAAAGAGATTTTCAGCCCAAGATAGGAAGGTTCTATAGCACCTATGCAGAGCAGAGCACAGTCCAACCTGGACTACGTGGTGCAGTGGGGACAGGACCTGGAGCAGGTTTTAGGGAGCCAAGGTGGCAGCAGTTCCCAGATTTCTCAGCCCACAGATGCCACAGATAGCTTCAAAGGTCAGTGAGAAAGCTCCTTCTCCCAGAAAGGAGCAGGTCTGGATCCAGGACTGCTGCTGCTGCTGCAGAGGCAGTGTCCATTTTCTTTCTTTCTTTCTTTATTTAACTTTTTACATTCATTTTCACAAAATTTTGGGTTCCAAATTTTCTCCCCTTTTATCCCCTCCCCCCACCCCAATACCCCAAGCAATCTAATTTTCCCTATCTCCAATCTGCCCTCTCTTCTGTCATCCCTCCCTTCTCTTGTCTCCATTTTCTCTTTTCTCCTGTAGGGCCAGATGACTTTCTATTCCTCATTAACTGTATGTCTTCTTTCCTAGTAGCAACAACAATACTAAACAGTTGTTCCTAAAACTTTGAGTTTCAAATTCTCCCCATCCCTCCCTCCCCACTCATCCCTTTGGGAAGGCAGGCAATTCAATATAGGCCATATCTGTGTAATTTTGCAAATGATTTCCCTGATAGTCGTGTTGTTTAAGACTAACTGAATTACCCTCCATCCTAACCTGCCCCTTATTGTTTCTCTTCTGTCTTTTGATCCTGTCCCTCCCCAAGTGTTGACTTCAAATTGCTCCCTCCTCCCTTTGCCCTCCCTACCATCACCCCCCCCGCTTATCTCCTTCTCCCCCACTTTCCTATACTGTAAGACAGATTTTCATACCAAAATGAGTGTGCATTTTATTCCTTCCTTTAGTCAAATGTGATGAGAGTAAACTTCTTGGTTTTTTTTCTCAGCTCTCCTTTTTCCCTCCACTAAAAAGTCTCCTACTTGCCTCTTAAATGACATATAATTACCCCATTCCATTTCACCCTCTTTCCTCCCACTACATTTCTCTCTCACTATTTACCTTAATTTCTTTTAAGATATGGTCCCATCCTATTCAATTCACTCTGTGCTCTCTGTCTCTGTATGTGTGTGCATGTGTGTATGTGTGTGTGCGTACATGCGTGTACATGTGTGTGTGTGTGTGTGGTCCCACCAACTACCCAGATACTGAAAAGTTTTAAGAGTTACAAATATTGTCTTTCCATGTAGGAATGTAAACAGTTCACTTCTGGTAAGTCCCTTAAGACTTCTCTTTGCTGTTTACTTTTTCATGCTTCTTCTCATTCTTGTGTTTGAAAGTCAAATTTTCTTTTCAGCTCTGGTCTTTTCATCAAGAATGATTGAAAGTCCTCTGTTTCATTGAAAGACCATATTTTCCCCTGAAGTATTATACTCAGTTTAGCTGGGTAGGTGATTCTTGGTTTGAGTCCTAGTTCCTTTGACTTCTGGAATATCCTATTCCACGCCCTTCGATCCCTTAATGTAGAAGCTGCTAGATCTTGAGTTATCCTGATTTTATTTCCACAATACTGGAATTGTTTCTTTCTAGCTGCTTGTAAGATTTTCTCCTTGACTTGGGAGTTCTGGAATTTGACCACAATGTTCCTAGGAGTTTCTCTTTTTGGATCTCTTTCAGGTGGTGATTGATGGATTCTTTCAATGCTTATTTTGCCCTCTGGTTGTAGAATGTCAGGGCAGTTTTCCTTGATAATTTCATGGAAGATGATGTCTAGGCTCTTTTTTTGATCATGGCTTTCAGGTAGTCCCATAATTTTTAAATTGTCTCTCCTGGATCTATTTTCCAGGTCAGTTGTTTTTCCCATGAGATATTTCACATTCTCTTCCATTTTTTCATTCTTTTGGTTTTGTTTGGTGATTTCTTGGTTTCTCGTAAAGTCATTAGACTCCATCTGTTCCATTCTAATTTTGAGTGAACTATTAAATTCAGTGAGCTTTTGAACCTCTTTTCCCATTTGGCTAATTCTGCTTTTGAAAGCATTCTTCTCCTCATTGGCTTTTTGAACCTCTTTTGCCAATTGAGTGAGCCTATTCTTCAAGGTGTTATTTTCTTCAGCATTTTTTTGGGTCTCCTTTACCAAGGTATTGACCCGTTTTTCATACTTTTCTTGCATCTCTCTCATTTCTCTTCCCAGTTTTCCTCCACCTGTCTAACTTGCTTTTCAAAATCCTTTTTGAGCTCTTCCAAGGCCTGAACCCACCCGACATCCCCCTGGGATGTCTGGGGTACTGAGGCCCCACCCACCACGTCTTTCCCTGATGGCAAGAATATGTCCTCGTCGTCAGATCCGAAAGTTGGGATCATTTGCATTTGTTCGAAAAAACTCTCTATAGTCTTATTTTTCTTCCCTTTTCTAGGCATTTTCCCAGCCAGTTACTTGACTTCTGAGATTCCTGTCCACCCCCGCCTAGATCCACCCAGCTAGTGCTTGGGGTCTGAGATTCAAATGGGCTTTCCGCGCCGCACGGCTGCTAATCAATGTGAGCTTTAGTTCTGGTGCTGGGGTGGGGGCAGGGCTGCCTCCCAGGCTCAGCGCCCTCAGGGGCTTTATGCAGAGGCCTTCAGTAATGGAGTGGGGTGGGGCAGGGCCGTCTCCCAGGCTCAGCTCCCTCAGGTTGTTTATGCAGAGACTTTCAGTAATGAAGATCCTACCTGCTGCTTGGGGAGTCCCGGGCCGCCTCCGCAGCTGCTGCCTCCACCGCCCCCGCCTCTGCCGCCGCCACTTCCTCCCAAGGGGGCCCGTGTCACGGAGACACTCCGCTCCCCTCCTCCAGCCCAGCCGTCTCTCTCACTGACTTGTAGCTTCTGTGGGTGGAGGGACTTTCCCGGCTGCTGGAGCTTCTGTCCCTGAAGCCTGCTCGGGTCAGCTTCTCTGGGGCCACGGCCAGGGCAGCGCTGGGGTGGGGTCCGCTTTCCGGGGCATGACGGACCCTGGGGACGGCTCTCCAGGGCTCTCTGGAACGGAGATCTCTTCCACTCTGTTTCTGCACACCTTTCAGTGGTCCAGAATTTATGGGGATCTCTTTTTACATTAATTCTATGGGCTGTGGGGTTCAGAGCTCGTAAACGTGCGTCTTTCTACTCCGCCATCTTGACTCCACCCAGCAGTGTCCATTTTTAGAGTGCTCCACCTGGAGCCCCTGGGGGAATTGAGCTCCTGATCTGAATCTCAGGTCTGAGAGCAGCCCTGGGATGAGGAGGAGCACTGGAGGCAGTTGTGGAGAGGGAATTCTACTCTCAGATCCTGGGCAGAAAAGTTTTTGGCTGCCCCCAGATCAGAGCACAGGCAAGGAGAGGCGTAAACTCCTCTCCCTTGATTGGCCACTTTGGAGAAATTGAGAACTTACAAATCCCCAGAGTACACCCTTCTCTTGACAAAGAACTCAAAAGTCAAGTAACTGGCTGGAAAAATGCCCCAAGAAAGGGGAAAAAATAAAACTATGGAAAGAAGGTATTTCCTTCCATCCTTTCAGATGAGGAATAAATATGCTTACCATCAGAGGAAGTCAAGGCTTCTGCATCCAAAACCTCCAAAATAAATATGCAATGGTCTCAGGCCATGGAAGCCCTCAAAAAGGATTTTGAAAATCAAGTAAGAGAAGTGGAGGAAAAATTGGGAAGAGAAATGAGAGAGATGCAAGAAAATCATAAAAAGCGAGTCAACAGCTTGCTAAAGGAGACCCCCCACCAAAAAAAATGCTGAAAAAAAAAACACCTTTAAAAATAGGCTAACCTAATTGGCAAAAGAGGTCCAAAAAGTCAATGAGGAGAAGAATGATTTAAAAAGAAAAATTAGTCAAATGGAAAAGGAGGTTCAAAAGCTCACTGAAGAAAATAGTTCTTTAAAAGTAGAATGGAGCAGATGGAAGCTAATAATTTTATGAGAAACCAAGAAATTACAAAACAAAACCAAAAGAATGAAAAAATAGAAAACAATGTGAAATATCTCATTGGAAAAACAACCTACCTGAAAATAGATCCAGGAGAAACAATTTAAAAATTATGGGACTGCCTGAAAGCCACAATCAAAAAAAGAGCCTAGACGTCATCTTTCATGAAATTATCAGGGAAAACTGCCCTGATATTCTAGAACCAAGGGGAAATAAATATTGAAAGAATCCATCGATCACCTCCTGAAAGAGATCTGAAAAGAGAAACTCCTAGGAATATTATAGCCAAATTCTAGTGTTCTCAGGTCAAGGAGAAAATATTGCAAGCAAATGGAAAGAAACAATTCGGGTATTGTGGAAATAAAATAAGGATAACACAAGATCTAGCAGCTTCTACATTAAGGGATCAAAGGGCTTGGAATATGATATTCCAGAAGTCAAAGGAACTAGGATTAAAACCAAAAGTCACCTACCCAGCAAAACTGAGTATAATACTTTAGGGGGAAAAAATGGTCATTCAATGAAATAGAGGACTTTCAAGCATTCTTGATGAAAAGACCAGAACTGAATAGAAAAGCTGACTTTCAAACACAAGAATCAAGAGAAGCATGAAAAGGTAAACAGGAAATAAAATCATAAGAGATTTTCTAAAGTTGAATTGTTTAAATTCCTACATGGAAAGATAATATTTGTAATTCTTGAGACTTTTCTCAGTATTTGGGTAGTTGGAGGGATTACACACACACACACATACACACACACACACACACATATAGACAGAAAGCACAGGGTGAGTTGAAAAAGAAGGGGTGATATCTAAAAAATAAAAGTTAGGGGTGAGAGAGGAATATGTTGGGAGGAGAAAGGGAGAAATGGAATGGGGCAAATTATCTTTCATAGAAGAGGCAAGAAAAGGCATGTTCAATGGAGGAGAAAAGGGAGGAGGTGAGAAGGAAAAAATGAAGCTTACTCTCTCACATTTGGCTTAAGGAGAAATAGCATGATCACTCAATTTCATATGAAAATCTATCTTATACTACAGGAAAGAAGGGGACAAGTTGGGTGGGAGGATGATAGAAGGGGAGGGAAAATGAGTGGAGGGAGTAATTAGAAGTAAACACGTTTGGGAAGGGACAAGATCAAAAGAGAGAATAGAATAAATGGGGGGCAGGATAAGATGGAGGGAAATATAGGTAGTCTTGTACAAAAGTCTTTATTCCTATAAAGACTTATAGGAAGTCTTTTGCAAAGCTACACATATATAGCCTTTATTGAATTACTTGGCTTCTCAGTGGGGATGGGTGAGAAGGGAGAAAGGGAGAGAAGTTGGAACTCAAAGTTTTAGGAACTAGTATTGAAACTTGTTTTTGCATACAATTGGGAAATAAGAAATAAAAGTAATGGGGTATCGAATCTATCTTGTCCTACAAGAGAAGAGAGAAGATGGGGATAAGGAAGGGAGGGGTGTGATAGAAGAGAGGGCAGATTGAAGGAAGAGGTAATCAGAATATAAGACATTATGAGGTGGGGGGAGGGAAGAGATGGGGAGAAAGCTTGGAATTCAAAATTTTATTTAAATGAGGGTTGAAAGCTAAAGATAGATAAATAAATAAATTTAAAATTAAAAAAAAAGAAATATAAGCTAACTGTGGTAGAATGTAAACAATGGGGGATTTCCTAAACCAACAGAAGCATTTCTAGACAAAGTCTCCTGGATACAGTAGAGGAGGTCCTTGATCAATCAGAAGTTGGAGCAAAGTCTAGCAAGGAGAAGAGTCACAATATGGAGGACCTCAGACCTTCCCTGTCAGTGAGAGTTATGTGGGTTATGTAGGTTCAGGAAAGGAGTCTAGCTCAAACTATTACAGCTTTCCTTATTTTATACATATTACCTGGGCTTTAGGAAAATGCCTGGTACTTGAACTCAGAGGAAAGAAAATATTCAGTGGGAGAGATACCACCTGGACTGGACTACTCAAGTCAAGTCTTTTTGTATGTAATCCTTTGCCTAGAGATTCTATTTAACCCATTGTATAGGACAGGGGTGGAGAACTTGTGGCCTCAAGGCCACTTGTGGTTTCCTAGGACCTTGGGTGCAGATTTTTGACTGAATCCAAGTTTTGCAGAGCAAATCCTTTTATTAAGGAGATTTGTTCTGTGAAGTTTAGATTCAGTCAAATAGCTACACTTGAGGGCCTAGAGGGCCATGTGTGGCCTTGAGGCTGAAAGTTCCCCATCCCTGGTATAGACCCCAGTAGGGTAGGCTTCATTAGAAATATGTGTTACTTAACTCTCTTAGTAATCTCAAGTGCTTTCTTCTTGAAGAGGTGGAGGGCCTACTTGAGCCAGTCCTATAGGTCTGAAGGCCTGTATTTATCCCTGGAAGGTGGGACTCATCCAAGTGATAGCTGGCTTGACTTTTCTCTAGCAACCCTAAATTCTTCATCCTCAACTAAAGTTGAGGAAGGAGCTCCCGGGATGAGTCTTGAGAGGATAGTAAAAGTCCTTCTGGAAGTGGGAAACACTGGAGAGGGAACATTAGGTGTTTTGACAATTTATAGATTCAAATATGAGTCCTTTGTGATTTTTGAACTAAAGCCTGCCTTATATTCGCTATCTCATCAACCTAAGTACTTGCCTGAGAACAGAGGGCTCTCATCCTTTTGTTGTAGACACTTAGACATGAGCCAAATTCATCTATTCCCACGGGAAATTCTGGATGAAAGCAACAAAAGCCAAATTCCAAATCTTTGTGAGAATGTGAGTCAAAGAGAATTGGTATTGAAAAGTCCCCAAGATTGAACCTGGTACCACCTGTAATGTCAGAGCTTCGTTCAATTCTGTACTGTAGGTTATAGTTATAAAATGCAGGTAATAATACTTATGTTACCTACATCACAGGGTTGTTGTGAAAAATCAAATGAGATAATGTATATAAAGCAATAGGTAGTAATCATAAGGCACCATAAATATGTGAATAATTATTACCATTCTTGTTCTGATATTTTATGTCTTTGGGAGGCAGTATGATATAGTAAATAGAATGCTGGACCCAGAATCAGGAAGATCTGAATGCAAAGACCAGTTCAGATACAAACTAGTTGTGTCAGTAAAGAAGCATTTGTTAAGAGCCTACTATGTGCTAAGCACTGGGGATTTAAAAGTAAGTTTAAAGAAAGTCTCTGTTTTCAAAAAATTCAGTCTAATAGAGAGACAACATGCACACAACCATGTTCAAACAAGATATACACAGGATATACTGGAGATAAGCAATATAGCGTGGGAGAGATAAGGCAGGGAGACTAAACAGCACACTTTTGCAATAGTCCAGGTATAAGGTGATAGATAAAAGCTTGTACCAGTGTGATAATAGTGTCAAAAGAGACTGAAGAGGGCAAGTACAAGAGATGCTTCTAAGGTAGAATCTACAGGACATGGCGACTGATTGGATGTGGTCACAAGCTCGGAGTCAAAGATGACACCAAAATGGGACTCATTCCCTCAACAGTAATACGGAAGTTAGGAAGAAGGGAGGGTTTTCAGGGAACAATGGGTTCAGTTTTGTGTGACTCTGGGCATTTAGTGTTAATCTCTCCATTTCTTCATCTGGAAAATGAAGGAGTTGAACTAGACGGTCTCTTAAGGTCTTTTTCAGATCAAAATCCACGATCCTATGATTCTATAGCTCTTATGAACTCTACCATATTTTAGTTCCATCTAGGTGCTGCAGTGGAAAGAGCACTCAGCCTGAAGTCAGGAAGACTCATCTTCCCGAGTTCAAATGTGACCTCAGATACTTCTTACTCATGTGACCCTGGGCAAGTCACTTAACCCTGTTTGCCTCAGTTTCCTCATCTGTAAAATGAGATGCAAAAGTAAATGGCAAACCACTCCAGAGCCTTTGCCAAGAAGATCCCAAAGGGAGTCTCAAAGAGTCTGATATGCCTAGAAAGAAAAAGCAACAGATTCCATGTGAACATGTCTCACCAAGCTCCTGCCAGGCAGGTTCTTCCCAAAGCCCCTACTCTGGGACATTACACACAGATTTCAAAAAACTGTTGAATAAATGAAAGAATGGATGGGGTAAATAAAGAAAAGTCCATTGGCCTAATTACCCACAATGTTCCGCAGATCCTGGCCAGAGAATTATTCTGATTACCCCCAGGAATCTCCTGGGGAAAGATTTAGGAAAGAGAACCTAAATCTAAATGTTCCAAGTGTCCAGAGGTCTTTTAGAGAAGGGGGCCTCAGATTATTTCCCACAGGATTATACAGCAAGTGAGGTAGATTTTTTTTTTAACATTTTTACGTACGATTTTAATGTATTTAAAAATATAGAAACCTTCTTAGCTCTCAAGCCAAAAAAAAAAAAAAAACAGGCAGTGGGCTGGACTTGGCCTTCTGACTATAGTTTGCCAAATTTTTCAGTTTCACTAAGCCCCACTTTGTATTAGGGAAAGCAGGGCCCAGGGGTCGTAAGCAGCCTAAGGAAAGAACAAGGAGGTGTTGGCAGTAGCAGGTTGCTAGGTGCTCTGTTTACTAACTTGAGTCTCTGGCTTGCTCAGATCTCTACCTGAGCCATCTGTAGCCAATAGGATCCTACCACACTGTCTTAAAGGCATACAGAAGTTAGGGAAGAGACCAGCTTAGCAACCCAAGATGCTTCAGAGAGATAAGGGGCAAATGTGAATGAATCTACCCCAGTGGTAACTCTGGGGACTGTTCATTCATTGTTTCAGCTGATTTTCCCTAGGAATGGCCAACTTGGAGTCCAGAGAGACCTTCTGGCTTCCTTTGCCTTGGCTAGTTTCCAATGAGGAAATCACCTGGTATCTGAGAGGAGTCCATGTCCTCCATGGAGCTGGGACTACCTTTTTCCAGATCTGACTCTGTCCAGAAGCTCTGGTGAGTGGAAGCATGCCTGAGTCTTTCCAAAAGGTCATGGACACTCTCTGTCAACCCTAGCCTTGACTTTTAGGAATTAATGAGGTGCTGATATGCTCTGGACATACTAGCTAAAGTCCTTACTCAAAAAGCCAGTGGTATGAATGCTTTTTCAGATTTCTCAGGGCTATTCCTTTCTCACCCAGTTTCCATAGAGTAAGCCAATTCCACTGCTGAGAAGTTCACATTTCCTAGGATTGTCCTCAGTGTATTCTTAGAGAAGCAGCATTTGAAGCTAAGTGTCAGCCTTGAAGTTTGGTGCATATATTTCCGGATTAGAATGTAGACTAATGTAGGATAAACTTCATTCCAGGGGTCAAAATTCCTGAGTTGCTCAAATTTCCCACTCTGTCATTTACTGATTTCATGACCTTGGATAAATCCCTTAACCTTACAAAGTGTCAGTTTCCAAATCTGTAAAATAACGATAATAATTCCTGTTTTAACATTTTCTGAGGATGAAATGAAGGTAGTGAATGCGAAAAAGGAAACAAGGATTATAAATGACTTAACCCATTAGATTGTGGCTACTTGAGGGCAGAGACCATCTAGTGCCTTTATTTATATTACCAGAGTTTAGCACAGTGCCTGGCACATCATGAGTGCTTCATAAATTCTTATTGACTGATTAACTTGGTATGTAGAGGCTTTTATGATGTAATGGGATAGACAATCAGAAAGACCTGTGTTTGAATTTAGCATCGGATAGCTTAATAGCTGTGTAAACCTGTACCACATTTAATTTCTCCAAACCTCAGTTTCCTCATCTGTAAAATGGATATAAAGACAACACCTTTATTACAGAGTGACTGTGAGGACTGAAAGAGATAATGTATGTAAAGTGCTTTGCAAAACTTAGAGTTCTATGTAAATGTAAGCTATTATTATTATTTCAAAGGTTCCATTGGGGAAATTTCCCAAGGCTGGCACAATCTAGAAGCCAAGGTGATAAGCACTGGAAATGGGAAGCTAAGTGCTGGCCTGAGCGAGGGGATACAAGAGAGCTCAGGGAATGCTCAGACCTAAGAGGCTCTTCCAGAGACTGTATCATCTTACAGGCAGAGGAGTCTAGTGGAATGTCATAGAAGTAGGGGAGATGAGGCCTAGGTTTGAAGTACTGATTCTGCTACTAACTTGCTGTGTGACCTTGCGCAAATTACTTGCCCTCCCTGGGTCTCAGTTTCCTCAGCAAAATGAAGGGGTTGGGGCTAGATAATCTGTAGCATCTTTTTTCAGCTCTAAAACCTATGACCCTATGGTTCCTTTGAGTTGTCTCCTCTTGTGATTGCAACAGTTACACAGGAAAGGGCCAAGTCAGTTAAAGAGATAGCAAAGAGAGTTTGCCTAGGATGACTTGTCTAGGGAAAATAATCCGGTTCCTTCCAACCTGTGTCTGGGACCTGTCAGTCTCTTAGAGCATCTTTTCCCCAGAGCTTGTTTCTCCCACCTTTCTCTTCCTTCCCTGCCCTCCCATGATTAACTTAGAGCTGCTAAAGTAGAAACCAGTCGAGTCAGACATCTTCCAGAATCCTGGAAATGAAAACAGACTCTTTTGTAGAGCCTGGGGCTGTCATTTGCTTCACCATAGACTTTAAAGAGAATAAGAAGCTGAGTCTGGAGCGTGGGAGTGGAAGCACCATCAGAGAGACAAGCAGGGATGCCTGTATGCCTTTCATTCTCTGGTCCACAGTTCCATGGAACGAGCTTGGACTTGGAGTGAGAAGACCTGGGTTTGAGAGACCCTGGTGCCATTGATTTTCCATTTGTCTGTTCACTTCTTGGAACGTTTGTTTTCTCAGCTGTAAAATAAGGATAGTGATGTTGATCTCCCTCCCTCCCTCCTGGGGTTGCTGTGAGGATCACAGAATGAAGTAATGGGTCTGTAATCATACCCTGAAGTATATCTGGGTTGTGTGAATCAAAGCAGTGTTTACCATTGTATGGGGCCCCTGGAATCCTTCCCTCCGTTCAAGGCTCTGGACAGTGGTCAGGGATGCCCCACCCCTGCAATTACTTTGTATTTCAGTAAGGCTGTCAACGGACTTATTAAGCACTATATATATATATATATACATACATATATATACACATATATATGTATATATATACACATATATATGTATATATATACACATATATATGTATATATATACACACACATACATATATGTATATATCTGCACACATATGTGTATATAGACATGTATAATGTATGGATATAGGCATATATGTATGTGTATATATACAAATATGTATATGTAGAGATATTTATAACACAGGTACTGGGTTAAATGCTACTGATACAAAGAAAGGCAAATAACAGTTTTCATTTTCAATGAGCTTACAGTCCAAGACATTTATGTATTTTACAGTTTCCCTACAGTAGAATACAAACTCCCTGAGGGTGAAGACCATTTTAATTTTTGTCTTTGTATGCCTTGCACTTAGCACAAAGCCTGGAACAGAGTAGGCACTTAATAAATGTTTGTGGAATTAAAAACAGAATCAGAATAGAAAAAAAAACAGAAAGGGAAGGAAAGGAGAAGAGAAAGGAAAATGGACTTCTTCCAGATTGACCTGTCCTCTAACTCTAAATGTCCAAAGATTTTTTAGCTGACCCTCTGAGGAAACTTCCACAAAATACCTTGATTGACATCTTGAGAGTCTTATGGGTGAACCTCCCTTCCCTATATTGTGTATCCAGGGTGTGGCTAGGTATTCATGTCCTTGGTTCAGTATTGAGCTAAAATATATCCAGTGAACAATAAGCACTCAGTTATTCCAAGAATGGGTTCGAGCTAGCTAGGTGAGTGGATGGGTACGTGCTTGCTGTCCAGAGGAAGTGATGACATCCTTCAATTTAACCAGGCTCTGTGTGACCCTGACAAGAGGTTAAAAGACATATGAGAGAGAAACAGAGATAGAGACAGAGGGAGACAGCAAAAGACAGAGACAGACAGAGAGAGAGAGAGAGAGAGAGAGCATTTCAAGATGAAAACAGAGAGGGAGGAAGGAAGGGAGGAAGGAAGAGAGAAAGAGAGAGAGAGAGAGAGAGAGAGAGAGAGTTCTGCACATTGTACTCCCTAGGTCACTGGACTCTTGAGTCTGCCTTTTCCTGAAAAGGAAGTGTCTCAGTACCAAGGTAAGGGGCATAGATGCTTTGTATCTATCTATTTAGACTCAGAATGTTAGAGTAGGTATTGACTTTAGAATATAGACTGCTCGAGCTGGAACATAGAATATAGACTGTCAAAGTTGGATGCTAATATAGTTCCAGAGATTTAGAGCTAGAAGGAACATTAGAAGTCATCTAATTCATCCCCTCCATTCTTGGAACTCATAAGAGTCCCCAAGAACTTCCATACTGTGTAGATAGAAAGCTGCTTCTGAGTTGCAAGGAAGGCTTTGGGACCACTGCTTCCTCCTGCCCCCTACGTCACCCCCACATAGTCCTCAGTCCAATGACACTGTTCTTGCAGTACTCAAAAAAAACCCAAACGCTCCACTTCTCAGCTCCCAGGGTCTCCTCTTCCTGGAATGTTCTCCCTTCTTCTCTGCTTCCTAGCTTTCCTGGATTCTTCCTTCTATAGGAAGTCTTTTCCAATCCCTCTGAATTCTAATGCCTTCCCTCTGCTGATTACTTCCTGTTTATTCTGTATTCAGCTTGTTTGTACATAGTGGTTTGCATGCTGTCTTCCTCCACAAGACTGTGAGCTCTGTGAGGGCAGGGACTATCTTTTGCCTTTCTTTGTATTCCCACCACTTAGCACAGTGCCTGACTCATAGCAGATTCCACTTATTCTGTGCCAAGTACTGTGTTAAGCGTCTAACATACAAATATCCAAGTGAAGATTTGTTGTTATTCAGTCATGTCCAACTCTTCATAACCCTGTAGACCACAGCATGCCAATACTGTCTATGGGGTTATCTTGGCAAAGATACTAGAGTGGTTTGCCATTTCCTTCACTAACAAATTAAGACAGAGAATCACACAGCCATAAGAGTCTGAGATCAAATTTGAACTCAGGTCTTCTTGACTCCAGGCCCAGTGCTCTATCTACTGAGCCAGCTAGTTGCCTCTTCTGCCTTTAAAGAACTTATATTCTAATAGGAAGAGATAAAGCACATTGTAGTAGTAATCAGGGGATAGTATTTTAGTACAAAAAGTTATTGGGTTGGTGGGTGGAGAAGTAGAAAGTAGACTGACCAAGCCCTTCCAGCAACAATGGTGGAGTTGATTTGACCATGAGACCAGGACTTGAGGGGTGTGTGAAAAAGCACAACTGAATAGTAGCAGTAAGGTTTCTGGCCAAGTTGTTGGTGGTGTCCAGGGAAAAAAGAGTAAAGTGAAGAATGGCTGGACCTGGTGAGTCAGTCACCAGTCAGGACAGCAGCGACCTAGGACAGAAGTTGTAGAGATGAAATGGTTAAATAATGAAATGGCCCAAGCAACTAGGGGGCTTGAAAGTCTTTTATGAAGATGACCGGAATAGAGGTCCTTCCTATTCTATAAAGGACCCAATGCCCCTAAGCAGAGAACCCTCAAACATCCAAAGGTTCAGATCAGCAAAGGGGTTAGAAGACCTGTGTTTCCAGAGATTGGAATTCTGGATTTTTGCACCACTTATATCCACTCATAGATAGGCTTCATTCCTCATCATCCTGGGATGCAGCTATAGGACTATCACACCTGGAAAGGCTAAACACCACTTCTTTACTGACCAATACTTGGACAGAGCTTCTCGCTATCTGTACCTACTACCTATATTCCAAATAGCCCTGAATTCAGCATGACCAACTAAGAACACTGAGCCCACTCCCCCTATGCCCTAATTAGTCATCACAAGGCCCAGTAGGGTGGGGGCCCCATTCAACTGGTTATTTCCCCATCCTCTGGTGGGCAAACTTGTAGCTCTTGTTCCTCTTATTCCTATGATTCAGTGTCCACACAGGTGAAAATCCCTTCCTTGTGCTACCTCTTTGCATAATCTCCTCCCTATCTTCCTCAGCCTTCACAGACCATTTCCTTCTCTGTTATCCTGCTCCAGGTACTCATCTTCTATTGTTAATAAATTCCCCTTCATCTTTAATCTTTACAACTAATACTCTTCATCTTATAGTCAGTAGGTCAATAAACATTCAGTAAGCTTCTACTATGTGCCAAGCACAGTGCTAAGTATTGGGGGTACAAATATGAAGAAAGAAAGAAAGAAAGAAAGAAAGAAAGAAAGAAAGAAAGAAAGAAAGAAAGAAAGAAAGAAAGAAAGAAAGAAAGAAAGAAAGAAAGAAAGAAAGAAAGAAAGAAAGAAAGAAAGGAAGAAAGGAAGGAAGGAAGGAAGGAAGGAAGGAAGGAAGGAAGGAAGGAAGGAAGGAAGGAAGGAAGGAAGGAAGGAAGGAAGGAAGGAAGGAAGGAAGGAAGAAAAACAATTCCTGCTCTCAAGGAGTTTACAATCTAATGGGGGAAGGAAAGGTTGGTACCCGGTACAAGGGAATGAATGATGGAGAAATCCAAAGGAGTGCAACCAGGTCAGAAATGAAGCAGTGTTAATGGGAAACTGAATCTCTCCATAAGACACAGTATTCTGCAATCCCTTGTCTCTGCTACTGACTGCTCTGCCTTTCTAAAATACTGGATTAGGAGGAGGATACCGGCTCGTTACTGCTACTTCCAGGCCTTCCCCAATCCCACTATTACATAGCAATGTCTCTTCCTTTGAGGTTCATTTCATTTGTATCTTTATCACTACATTCAGATCCTCATCACAGATATCTACTGGTTTCCAAGTCTTTCGTCTCCCTATTATAAAAAATTCAGTATCTGTATTACAACCTTCATCTCCATCCCTCAAACCCTGCCCTCATACTTACAAGACCTAAGATATATGTTGATATTCTGCTGAACACACTGGCTTTCTAGTTCATCAAACATCTTAACACCCACGATCTACAATACCATTCTATCTCAGCCATCCTTAGGGGATCATATCCTTGATCAGCCACAACTCTGCCACTTCCAAGATTTTGGACTCATTAATTTCTCTCTCTGATCAAAACCTCCTGTTTTTCTAACATCTCCTATTACAATCTCCTTCCTAAACCATCAAATGCCAAATTCTCTGTGAAGATTTCCCTGATCCAGCTGTAAGTTATCTTTTCTTCCTCTGAAATGTATAGCACTTTGTTAAAGGATATAGCATTTATTAGTATCATAATCAATGTATGCTTTGTATGCCTATTTCCTCCAACTTGATTCTAAATACCTCTAAAAACAAAGATTATCTCTCATACAACTTTGTAGCTCCCAAAATAATATGTCACAGTACCTTAGATTTGTTCAGGAAATCTTTACTGGGTGCTTATTGTGTGGACATGCTGTAAATTTTTGTTGAATGAAGGACTGATGTGAGTACCATGTGACTAGTGAGGTTAAGTGATTTGGTCGGAATCACACCAAACCAAAACTGCAACCTAGGTCTCTTGGTTCCTAGGTCAGCGCTCTTTCTCCTACACCTTGTTATTGGCTGACTTGTTGATTCATCTGTCAAACTGCCTACTTATGTGCAGTACTATGTGAGCTAGGCACTAACCCAGAATGCAGTGAAGGCCTTACCTACCAGAAGCTCAAGATTTAGTTAGCAAATAAGACACTGAGGTTGGGCTGGGTAATCTCAGGATCTCTTATAGCTCTGATGGTCTACAATGGTATGAATGAGAACAGATGCCTAATTGGAACACCTTTAGGAATCTAGCAATTGGTCAGCAAACACAAATACCACCAGAATAATATTTGGCTTTTATGGATACTGTATGTTCAAACAGAAATAACTTTGTTCAGGGACCCTATGATTATTAATACCAAGTGAAACATAAAACAAGGTGAGGTCTTCCCAGCAGAGGTTTTCGCCATTATCACAGAAGACTTCCATTGCAGAGTTCACACTGAAGAGGGAAACCCTGTAGATGATGAAGTTCCCCAGGTGCTAATTAAATTAAGTTCTCCATTGTGCTAATTAAATAAAGCTTTGAAATTTTGCAAAACTTCTTAAATGAGATTAATTGTTGTATTTTTTTTTTCACTTGTATCCAACTCTTCATGACCCCATATGGGGTTTTCTGCGCAAAGATACTGGGATGGTTTGCTGTCTCCTTCTCCAACTCATATTACAGGTGAGCCACTGAGACAAACAGGGTGAAGTGACTTGCCCAGAGTCACACAGCTAGTAATAACGCTACTCTCAGAACATGAGTCTACCTGACTCTTGTCCACACTCATGAACAATTTGTAGCCTAGCTAGTCTGAACTAGACAATCTCACCGAGTCTTTTGCTCCACTAATTTCACGTATCTAGGTCTTCAACAAGTAGTTCTAAAATTCCTTCCAATTTTATATCTGTTTTAATGATCTAAAATGACTTTAATTTTAGATATGACCCCCCAGAGTAAGTCAGAGTGATATAATTTACTAAATTAATCTAAGACTCAGTACTCTAACTTATCACACTTTACATCATCAAATACTAATCTATCTATCTTACCTGTCCTACACTACGGACTAAAACCTAGTTAAGCATGAAGCTGGGACTGAGTAACAAGTTCTTTTGAGGACATGTCCGTGACTCTAAGCTCTTACTCAATTCCCCACACGCCCACCTATTTTGTTGACTGACTCATTTCTCTTGTCATCTTAAAAAACCATTCTCTCATTCACTGACTCTGTACCTAATTTTGCACCTCTCTCCTTGCTCTCCCATTACTCTGGAACTGACTCTCTCCTTCTTCCTTCTAGTTTCCTTGGCTTTGCTGAAGGCTAACTTTCTGTAAGAGGCCTTTCCTGATCCCCTTCCTTGCTACTAGTACATTCCCTCTGAGATTACCTCTCATTTACACTCTTTAATATCATGTATGTACATAGTTGTTTTATATTATCTCCTCTATGACAATGAAAGATCCTTGAAGAGGAGACCATGCTTTTCTCTTTTTATCTCTAGGCTTAGCAAAATATCTGGGATTTAATACATACTTTTTTTTATTGAATTAACAAAAAATATAAATGATTGCTGTCTAGGAATTTGAAAAGGAGGAATTTAGGGGAAAATTTAGGTGACAGAAAAATGAAAAATTAATAAAAATTCTTTAACAAAACCACATAAAGAAGGTATTAATTGAATTGATTGAGTCAATCAACAAGCATTGATTAAGTGTTTATTACATGCCCATCACTATACTAGGCACTGGACACACAAAAATAAAAATTATATTACCTTTTATAAAGACTGGCTGTTGTCTGGATTATGTTATAAATCTGGATAGACAATCTCTATATTTGTACGTATATGTCTTGCACAGAAATGACAAATGGACAATGAGCTGGGCCTAGAATTGAACAAGAGGAGGAGAATGGATTAGACCATCACTGGAAAATTATCTAGTGCTTTTAGAGACCCCAGTTTTCCCTGAAACTAAAACCATTTTTAAAATACCCCTCTTCTTCTGATAATGTTGTGGTGATTATGGAACACTAAAGATCAAAGTACTGAAGTCAAGAATCGCCCAAAGGAGCAAGCAGGGTTTCAACACATTAAGAATGAGGAATTTTACAGAAGTAGTAATGTAAAGGATGTCATATATTACATTATATGAACTGATGCCAGGTGAAATGCATAGAACTGGGAGAACAATTTATACACAAACAATAAGATAAACAACTTTACTTATACACAAACAATAAAGATAAACAACTTTGAAATAATTAGGAACTCTGATCAATGTTGGAGAAGGAAATGGCAAACCACTCTAGTATGTTTGCCAAGAAAACTCCATGAATAGTATTGGTATGCTATGGTCCATGAGGTCATGAAGAGTCAGACACTATTCAACAATAACTGATAAGTGTAATGACCAACCACAATTCCAGAAGACTAGTGATAAAACATGTTATCTGCCTCCTGACTGAGAGGTGAAAGACCCAGAGTGAAGAGTGAGACACATTTTTTTTAATACAGCCAATGTGGGAATTTTTTTTTTCCGACTCTATATGTCAGTAACAGAGATTTCATATTTCTTTTGTTCTTAAACAGGGGTGGGTTGGTGGAGAGGAGAAAGAAGGTGGATTTTTGTTGATTGAAAAAAATCAAATGTAATTTAAACAAGAAAAAAGAGGATATGGATAGAAAAAAAATGAACCAGTCATATAGCAAGAGAAAGGGACAATTGAAAGATAGCCTAGTTGTCACATTATTGTCTACACAATATCAACAGATCTAGAGTAAGGCCCTCAGCCCATTACCAAACACCCCAATGGCATATTTATGGGAGGACACAGACAAGGATTATTACATAGGATGAGCAGGTATGGATGAGCTATTTCTCATTGTTTTTGAAAGTGCCCATGTCAGTGAGATCACACATCCAATGGAAGATTGGCATAGCTTCCAAAAAACCAAAACAAAGAAACACTAGAGAATGGACTTCAAGGAGGGGACCACAGGGGTCTAGGGATCAGAAGACATCATATTGGAAAAGTCCCTTCTTCTCTCTGGGCCTTAATTTTCTCTGAAAAAAGAATGATTTGGAAAAATTGGGGTTTTATGCCCCTGTCAGCTTTAACATGGAATCATAGGATTATAGATTTGGAGCTGAAGACACCTTGGAGATCAGCTAATCCAACCTCATTTTACAGATAAGAAAACTGAGACTTACAGATGTTAACTGACTTGCCCAAAGGTCACTATGCGTTATGTTCTAAGATCCCTTCTAATTCTGATATTTTTAGTTTTATGAATCTCATATTGGAAAATGAAGGGATCACCATGCATTTGTCTGGCAAAGTTGATTTCCTTTAATAAATGACTCTCTTTTCTATTAGCCAGTGCATGTCTTTACAATACCATAGAATTCGGTTCATTATATTAATTTCCCAAAACATATCCATATATTTCATATATAGAGAGTGTATTTTTTTAAATCTGCAAAGTTCTAGAACTCCTGAGAGATAGGAATCTACAAATACAAAGTATAATATAATGACAGAATCACAGTAATTTTTTATATAATCCTACATAAGTTACTACCATATTTAACAGGTTTTTTTCTGTTTACAAATTATTGACCAGCACATTGGGTATTCCTACACCCAGGGGTGGATGGATAGTATGTATTATCTTCAGTTGGTAGGGAAAGAAATAGAGGCCCAGAGAGGGAGAGTTGTTTGGGCAGGGTCAACCAGCTGCAACGCAACTAGAATTAGAACTCGTGTCCTAGTCCTTGACTTCATGCACAAAGATGTGATGAAAAGAGTTTGAAATAGTTTAGGGCCAGAGAAGACTCTATATTAGTTTCTTCCAGCTTTAAATAAGGGCAGCTAGGTGGCACCATAGCGGATAGAGTGCTACATCTGAAGTGAAGAAGACTCATCTCCCTGAGTTCAAATCTGGCCTCAGACACTTAACTAACTGTGTGACCTGGGCAAGTCACTTAACCCTGTCTGCCTCAGATTCCTCATTTGTAAAAACAGCTGGAGAAGAAATGGCAGATTAATCTAATATCTTTGCTCAGAAAACCCCAAATAAGATCACAGAGAGTTGGACACAATTGAAAAAGGATTCAACAACCAGATCCTCTATGGGTCAGAGCTGGAGGAAACCTTTTGACACAGAAAGTCAAAATTAAAGAGATCATTGAAGCCAATCCCAGAATATATTTTAGTTAGAAGGAAAAATAGAGTACAGAATATCACATCTGGAAAGAATCGTTGAGGTGATTTTGCCTAATCTTAATTAATTAAACCCTTTACAGATGAAGAAATCCTGATTTCATTCTTTTATCCATGTCTCAAAGCCCTTTGTAAATATGAATTTATCTCTACAACAAATTATCTTATAGTGCAACTTAGGGGGTCACCTCCTACAGATGGTCTTTCCTGACCCTCCCCACCCTCAACTTTCTGTTGTTAGTTTCTCTCCCTCTTAAAATAACTTATTGCTTCTGTGTTTTCCTACTGTTCTTCTTCAGTAAAATGTAAGCTCCTTAAGGGCAGAGGCTGGTTTATTTTTTAGTTTTGTGTCCCTAGCTCCTAGTATATAATAGATGCTTAATCAATGTTTGTTGCTTGGTTTTATTTGAAGAGGGGAGCATTGTAGATAAGGGTGTTGGGGCAGAGATATCAATGCTAGAAAAAGAAAGGGGAAAAAGCACCAAAGAAGCATTTAAAAAACACAAAAGAGAGTGGAATAAAGTTTGTAGGTATAAGAAAGAAGATCAGTATGTATAGGTGCTTCCATGTTAAATCTGTGAAGCTATATATGTTAGATTCATATTTTCATATGTAAGCCTTTCACAAATGCCAGCCTCCCAGCCACTGGCTCCCAACCTCAATTCCTCATGTGCATTCACCTCACATATCCAATCTGTTGCCAAATCTTGTGGTTTCTACCTTTATCTCTCCCTTACTTCCCCTTCTTTCCACTAATACAGTCACCATCCTGGAGCAGACTGTCATCCCTTCCCACATGGACTGTTGCATAACCAGCTGGTTGGGTTCCCTTCCTCAAGCCTCTTTCTCCAGTCCAGTCCATTCTCCATTCAACTGCCAAAGTGATTTTCCTGAAGCATAGGTCTGCCCACCTCACACACCTCAACTTGCACCCTGTCCCCCATTCAACAAACTCCAGGGTTTCTTTGTTACCCCCAGGATCAAATATTTTAAAATCCTCTGTTTGGCTTTGAAGGCCCCTCACAACCTGGTCCCTTCCTACCTTTCCAGCCCTCTTAAACTTTACTCCTCTCCGTGTACTTTACAATCCAACAACACTTGCCTTCTTGCTCTTTGAAAAAAAATCCCTCCCTCTCCTGACTCTTGATCTTCACTTACTCTGTTTCCATGGCCAGAATGCCCTCTCTTCACCTTCACCTTGGCTTTCCTTCAAGACTCAGCTCAAATTCCACCTTCTGCAGGAGATCTTTTCCAATCCCTGCCACTGCTAGTACATTCCCTCTGAGATTATCTCCTAATTACACTCTATAATATCTTATATTTGCGTGGTTGTTTTTATATTGTCTCCTCTATTAGAATGGGAGCTCCTTGAGGACGGACCACGTTTTTGCCTTTCTTTGTATCACCGCAGCTTACTACAATGCCTAGCATATAGTAGGCATTTAGTAGATCCTTATTGTCATGCTGGGAGGAAATGTGGCTTTATTGCTTATTGTATCATAGAAATGTTCAATTTTTGTTTATGACTGTCAAAGTCATACTTTTAAAATATCTTAAAAATTAAAAATAGATATTTGCTCATTTTACTTGAATGTGACTATAAGCAAATCATTTCACCTTTCTGGACCTCAGCTTCCCTTCCACTGAAAAATTAGAAGGATACTAATCCCTGAACAGGTATATGGTGAAGATCCAATTAAAATCATAGAATTCTAGAATGTTAAGGGTAGAAAGGATTTTAGATAGATATTAAATCACTTCGATTTGTAAATGGCTATTTAAATGTAATAGAGGTCTATTATTATATTAGAATAGTCCTAGTCAAATAACATTAATCTTTCATATTTTAGATCTTAGGATCATTTGTATAGTATTTTACAATTTACAAAACACTCTCCCATGTTATTTGAGATAATGTATGAGTGGTTAGTTGGGAAAAACTAGTGAATTTGGAGTTCAGAAAACCTGGGTTGAAATCCTAGATCTGTTCCTACTATTTGTAAGGCAAGTCACTTCTCTGGGTCTCAGTTTCCTCATTTATAAAGTGAGGGAGTTAAACTAAATGATCTGTTAAGATCCCTTCTTGCTCCAAATCCAGTAATCATCACAACTTATAATGTGGGTAGTGAAAATATAATTATCCTGCAGGGACATAATCTGCCTGAGACAACTGGGGCTTTACCCCAGGATGCTGGCACCTCGGGCACCATGCTTCTCTACAGTGACCACTCACTATTCCAGGCCTCTGCTTACATGAAGCATAACCACCCCAAGGCCCACCTGCCCAACCCCTAGGGCATAGGCCTGACTTTCTGGGGAAGAGACTACCTTCCTTCCCAGTGATTGCTCATTATTAGGCTGTTATCTGTATCACTGACACTGTTCCCTTCCTCCTCTCCCTCTGCTCCATTTGAAATGAATTTGCTCCAGACTCAGAAATTGCTGTTTGCTGTTTGCTTTGCTGTCCCTATACTGCAGGAGAAGAAACTACGACTCAGAAAGGAATTATGATTTGTCTAAACTTGAACAATGAACCCAACTTATTTGCCAAATGATGCATTTCTGATGTTTGCTGTTCTACTTTGTTTAAATATCTAAGAAAAAAATTTAAAGTGTTTGATTACAATTCTAGACAAAGAGGAATAATGGTGGGGTGGAGGTGAGGGCAAATGGAGAGACAGAAAGAAGAGAGATGGTTTGGTTAATTTTCGTAATCTTGGTTTACCTTTTTTTTTTTTTAATCATACAACTTACTTCTCTGATTTTACCTCTTTCAAAGAATAGTCTGAGGAAATGAACTAGAGAGAACCTGGTTGATAGGGTATTCAGACTTTGAACTTTAGTAAGAAATTTACTGACAGAAGCTAGCTAATGGAAGAATTGAAAAGCCAATTATCTTCTCTTCTTTCCTTTGCCCAAAATATCATTTCTGATAAGAAGCATTTCCCAGATTATCTTACTGGATCCTTAGAAGTCCCTCACTAGTCTTGAAATCAAAGCTTTTTCCATTTTGAGCCAGAGATCTTGAACTCTGCTGGCATAGCCCTCAGAATCCCAGGATCACCTCCACACCACCATGAGTCATTGGAGGGAGATATGTGTACTCGAGTCCTTGAACTACTGAGATAGAGTCTTTCTTTGGCCCACTGAAAGAGTTTTACCACAGTCCTCTGAGAGAGGCAAGAGCAGGATGAGTACTGGACTTGAGTCCCACTTCAGATATTTACTAATTCTTCAATGACCCCAGAAAAGTTATTTAATGAATTTGTGGCTCAGGTTCCTGATTGGTAACATTAAGAGTCTGGAATAAATGGTCTCTAAGGTTCTTTGTAATCTCTAAACATATGATCCTATGCTCTCCATTTGACAGATGAGGAAACTGAGATGCAACATTATATAGCAAATTGATGGCAGAGAAAGGGCTGGTTATTTCTAGTTTAGAAATGTGTAAACTGAGGCTCAGATTGATGACGTGACACATACAACTAATCAGTAGTAGATCTAGGATTTAAAACCCAATTGTCCTGACTGAAAGACTTGTTCAAATCTCACCAGTCTCTCTCCTAGGAATAATCACCAGGGCACTAACAAATGGAAACTAAGGTTTATATGGCAAATATTCCTTCCTTGGAGATGAATTGTGGCATAACACAAAGAGTCCTGGACTTGAAATTGGATGATCTAAATGTGATTTCTGGCTCTGACATGTACTCAGTGTGTAACCTTGGGCAAATCAGCTAGGGTCTCTAGGCCTCAATGAGAGGAGTTGGATTCTAAGATTCCTTCCAGCTCTGATGTTCTGTGCCCATTCAAAAGAACTCAAAAGGGACTGGTAAAGTCACTCAAGCCATGGAAGCTTGAATAGTATGTAAGAGAGGATGTAGGTCTGTGATCCCTGGAGAGAGCTCCTTAGCTCCAAAGTTTGCTCTCTTAGCCTGATAAAAATGGATCAGCAGGGAAAGGAGCCCAGGAAATGGAGCAGAAACTATCATGCTAGAACTGGGCCTGAGGGCACTGGAACCTAAGCAGAACCAAGTCTTGGTTTAGAATCCCAGGCACCCCATCCTGTAGTGGAAGCTATCTAGACCACACCTTCACAGCCCAGAACCTCAAACCATGGCATTATAAAAGCCTACCCTTCTTACGGCGCTGGGTGAAATTATCAGAAAGCTGATTGTCCCTTTTCCCTCTGACTCCCAAAGAAAGGCAGCTAAGGTTGCTTTAACCTGGCTCTGTTGCCAAATGGTTGTCCATGAATAGCTTTCAGAGCTTTGCGGATTTGGATGGGAAAAAAAATACATCTTTATTTTCACCACCTTTGACATTTCCTTTAGTTATTTTAAAATCTTATTCTGAGAAGGGGTGCTTCACTAGAATCTACAACATCAAAAAAGTTAAAGACCCCCTGGCTGAGAGGACCTGTGCCTCATATATCTATCTTCTCTCCAATCAATCAATAACACAACTGTCTTGTGTTATTTTTACATCTTGTTTATTGATTACTGATAATAAATTTTATTGATTTATCTTGCTGTATTGATCATTTATACTTCAATAATTTTAAATAAGCCTCATGCACGATTGTCATTCCTTTGGACCACATTCTCATGAATTTGTTATGAAGGTCATTGTAGAACAGAAACTATGTTTCTCATTGTTACAAAATCCCTTATGTCCATTATGTTTTTTAATCTTCACAACAACCAGGTGTGATTGGTTATAGATAGTATCTGGCAATTGTTATTGTCCCCACTTGACACATGGAGAAACTGAAACTCAAAGGGGTTTTGTTTACAATTACGTACCTCCAAAATGGCAGAAAGCATCCCTTGAACCCAGGCCTTCTGGTTCTAAGTCCAATGTCTTGTCCAAGACATCATAGTATCATATGTTACTGGACACAGAATGGGAGACAGACTCCCTTTCTTGGTTACCTGTCACCTTGGAACTGATGCATTCTGGCTAGGGAGGTACTGATCTTCTGTGTGGGAGAGCAAAGGAGGAATTGCTTCCCTGGGCATGTGAACAACCTTGTCTGGGTTTCTGAGAAATTCACCAGTCTTCAATCCAGGTGCTTCCCTCTTTGGTTTAAAGTGCTTTCTTTCCTGATATTCGAAGCTTAAGGAAAGAAAAAGGAAAAGGAAAACTTCTAAATTTATGAGTCCCCTGCTGTTGAACAAGAAAATGGAAGCCTAGAATGTTAGAGCTAGAAAGGAGCTCAGAGACCCTAGAGTGTGACTCTTTCGAGCTACAAGGGAACGCTAATGGCCAAAGACCTGAAGTGACTCAACCAAAGTCATGCTTAAAGTTCAGAATTTGTGTAGATGAAACAACGAAGACCAGAAAGCTTGGTGAAAGTTGCAAAGAGTCAAAAACAAAGCAAGGGATTCAAGACACTGACCCCAACCAATTGCTTCCCATATTCTTTGGGGTTTGGCAAACTTCAGCCTTTCTATAGCTCCCTACCCTCCATTTTTGTGCCTTCTGAGTTATGAATTATGTGAGCTTTCCCTCC